>JAFBJY010000267.1:0-57316 GCA_016801885.1 Toxotes chatareus
ACTAACATGAGTAGAGGGACTTTGTCCTTCTCTTATTGTGGATCATCATAATGTCAGCCTTCTACACACATCATCCAAATGTCACCACAACATTCATACAACTATTCATGTCAACACAGATTCATAACATGCTGCTGACCTCAGTCAAGTCTGGAATTAGAAGATAAAGATCAAATCAGACATGTTGGACTAAAAACTGACTTTGATTCACCACTGAAATGGATCAAACTTCAAATGTTCAGTCCTGATCCAGGAAAAATGTCTTGCTTGGTCCTGGTCTCTATCCTGCAGATCAGCTCAGGAAATCCACAACTAAACACATATTCAAATGAACAACAACTATTTGATCCCAAATTACAGATGGATTTAATGGAAAACTTTGGAAAATGCTCAGCAGCAAAGTCACATACATAGAATTTAACACTACTACTGATAATAATAATAATAATGCATTTGATTTGTTGGTGTCTTTCCAAACACCCAGCGACACTTTACAATACAACAAGATTTGCAGTTAATGGACTGAAACATGTCAAACCAACAGTGTGGTTCTTTAAGTCTTTGCTCCTTAACACATTTAAGTCAATTCAACTCCATGAGAAAAGACCACAATTTACACACTTGTGTTAAAGATCAACACACACACACACACAAAACACTTAAGAACTGACATTAGTCCTGACACTTGATTGAAATTAACTTCAAAGGAAAGAAGAGTTTTTTCTTCAAGTGTTTTTCAATTGTTGTGAGGATCTTCTGTATATTGTTGTGATAAAAATGGACTTTGAACAACTCACACTGGACATTTTCTACACTTCATTTAGAAAAACATTAGTCTGCTGACTGTGACAAATACGAGTGTGTGAGTTCTGAAGGTTTCATTGAAGTCAGCAGACATTATTCATGACAACTGACTGAAATGAAGTGAAACTGAAGGAAAATTTTTAGTCTGAGAGAAGAAAAAGTCATGATATGTAACAACTATTTCAAATCTCATTTATTCATTCATTCATTCAAGATGAATGGGTTCAAGTTCTGGATGAAGATAAACCAGGTTCAGTTGTGGATTAAAGATATAAGATCTACAACAGTAACAGACAGTGAACTGACCTCAGAGTCTCCAGTCTACAGTGTGGACTCTCCAGAAAACCACACAGCAGCTTCACTCCTGAATCCTGCAGCTTGTTGTCACTCAGGTCCAGGTGTCTCAGATGGGAGGGGTTGGACTTCAGAGCTGAGGCCAGAGAAGCACAGCTGGTCTCTGACAAACTGCAGGAACTCAATCTGAATAAAGAATAAATTATGTGGATAAAAATCATTTCTAATCCAATCAGATACGTCCTAATCAATGAGCTTTCACTAACATGAGTAGAGGGAACACTATGATAATGTGACTCGGTAAAAGAATCACGGAGGAAGTATTCCACTTGAATGAACTTTACCAAAGCAGGCAGGATAACAGGGTATGTTTGTGTGGTCTTTGTCAAAGAAATACATAATAACCATTGCAAATATGATAGGGAAAATATACGTTTGTTGTGATAAATAATTCATTGGTAATTTCATAAGTTTAAAATTGTATAAAAATGTTGCAATAAGTTAAATAATCATTTCAAAGTTATTTAGATAATCAGTTCATGTTTTTTTTGTAGTCAAAGTTAAAAAGAAAATATGTATATTATCTCTACAACCAACTGCATGGAGACGCACATTCATCTGTCGCTGCCATTTACCCTGAAATGTTAATAAGGCAATGTCATAAGTGTGCATATTGTTTTGATTGTTTGTTCACTTATACCGTTATTTCTCAGAAAATGTTAACTTTGACAGGATGAGTGCATTTTATTTTTAGGTATTTATTAGCCATTTGTTAACTTAACGTAATGTAATGTTTTTCAGTTTTCACCATCCAGTAAAGGAGAATATAAGCTGAAAACGTCTTTGAGATTTCTTTTTTGGTGGTTTAACTTAGTGTTTTGGGAAGACACAGCAGTGAACAGGCACCATCCGATGTTTCATCGAGATCAAAATGGCAGCAAGCAACAGATCTGCTACAAGTGCACCTAGCACCATATCCTCATCTGCAAAGAGTGCTGCCCGTACTCGGGCTAAAGCAGAGGCAGCAAAGGTGAGAGCATCTTATGCAAGTAAAGAAGTCGAGCTAAGAGTGGAAAAAGCAAAAAGTGAACTAGAAAAAATTAAAATTGACGCAGAGCTAGAAGTGCAAACATTACAAAAAGAAGCTCATGCTGCAGAAGCAGAGGCTGAAGTGCTAGAAGAAGCAGAGGGAACCCAAGATGGACATGAGAACAGGAATTCTGTATTAGACAGAGTAAAGAGAGAAAGAACGAATTACTACGTGCAATCACAAATGAACTTTCAACCTCCAAGCTCCCCTCAAGTCCCAGCTCCTTCGGGCCAAAATGTGGTTTCAGATGATTTGTTTGTAACATGGGACCCGCCTGATGAGGACATTTTAGAGCCACCGCCTATCAGTATTAGGCCAAAGTCCACTTTTAAGCAGACAGCTTTGCCTATTCAAACCACACTCGCCCCAATTAAAGTAGAGACAAAGCTAAAGGTAAGAAAGAGCACAGAACGCTTTCAGCCCACTCGTGCCTCATGCCACAATACTCCAGCTAGCATGTCACACCCAGCTGAGCCATTTGACATGGCCCAATGCATGGCACGTTGAGACCTAATCACTTCAGGCCTCTACCAATACGATGATAGGCCAGAGAACTTCAGAGCGTGGTATTCTTCGTTCACTGGCGCTATAACTGAGGTCCACCTCACACCAACTCAAGAGTTAGATCTCATGACAAAATGGCTGGGAAAGGAGTCAAGTAACCAAGTGAAGCGCATACGCTCAGTGCATGTCGATAACCCCACATTAGCTCTACAGAAAGCATGGGAGAGACTTCAGGAGTGTTATGCAGCCCCTGAAATAATCGAAAAATCACTCTTCCAGAGATTAGACAATTTTCAGAGATTAACAACAAAGGACAATGTCAAACTCGTGAACTAGGAGATCTACTCCAAGAGATCCAAGGTGCCAAGGAGCATGGATACCTCCCCGGCCTGTCATACCTGGACACTTCTTGGGGAATAGGTCCAATTGCAGACAAACTCCCGTATTCACTCCAAGAAAAGTGGATGTCTCAAGACTGCAGCTATAAAAAAGAAAATAATGGCTGTTTCCCACCTTTCAAATACTTCTGCAAGTTCATATGCAAGGAGGCAAAAAGCATAATGATCCAAGTTTTGCGCAACAAAACACTCAAATGCACGTTAAACCAGAAAGACCCAACTTAAAGCGCTTTAACTCAGCCAAACCAATCGCTGTACACAAACACGAACATTTCAACTCCCAATAAAGACATTAACAAGAACTGCCCACTGCACAATAAACCACACCCACTCAAGAAATGCAGGACATTCAGGAACAAACTACTGGACGAAAGAAAGACCTTCCTCAAAGAGAAAGGAATATGCTTCAAAGGCTGCTCCTCAGACACGCATCTCGCTAAGGACTGTAAATCTCTAGTAAAGTGCACTGAATGTGACAGTACAAGTCACGACTCAATCATGCATCCTGGTCCTCCACCTCAGATCAACAAGGCTTCTCCACCGGCACAAGAGGATGGCAGGGAGGGAGAAAATCAACCCCACAATGTCCAGGTATCTTCAAGTTGTACTGGAGTGTGTGGTCCAGGTCAGTGGGGTCGTTCTTGTTCCAAAATATGTCTCACCAAGGTGTACCCAAAAGGTCAAAAGGACAGTGCTGTTATGTAATCATGGACGACCAGAGTAACCGTTCCTTAGCTAGGCCTGAGTTCTTTGAACTTTTTGATATTAAAACCGAGACTTTCTGCTACAATCTAAGAACGTGCTCTGGTCTTGTTGAAACATGGGGTAAAATGGCTGAAGGTTTTCAGATTGAGTCATCAGATGGGTCAGTAGTAATCCAATTACCCCCACTGATTGAATGTCAAGATATTCCTAACAATAGGAACAAAATCCCAACTCCAAGCACTGTGCTGCACCAGCCCCACCTTCGATCCATAGCCAAGTTCATTCCAGAGCTGGACTCAAAGGCTGAGATACACCTGCTACTAGGTCGAGATGTTTTACGTGCACACAAAGTCAGGGAACAAATCAATGGCCTTCATCACGCTCCCTTTGCCCAACACTTTGATTTAAGGTGGGTCGTAGTTGGAGAAGTGTGCTTGGGTAACGTTCACAAAACCACAGTCAGCACGTTCAAGACAATCATCCCCGAAAATGGCCGTCCTATAGTTTGTGAACACTGTGACAACTTTTCCCATCTCACAGAAATGTCACACACAAAAAGGCAGAGTAAAGCACCTGAACAAACTCTGGGACAAACAGTATTCAGTCGTACAGAAAACGACAACAAGCCAGCTCCCTCTATTGAGGACACTCTCTTCTTAGAGATTATGGACAAAGGAATGTACAGAGATGACGACAATAGTTGGGTCGCCCCACTTCCCTTCAAGGAACCCCACCAGCCATTACCAAACAATAGAGAGCTTGCAGTCAATTGGTTTTCATCTCTCACGAAACTTACAAAGAAAACCTCAAATGCAAGAGCAATATGTTGAGTTCAAGGAGGGCATTTTCTCCAGTGGTCTTGCTGAAGTGGCACCCCCCACTAAAACAGGGAGAGGAGTGCTGGTATCTTCCAAGCCCAACAAAATCAGGGTCGTGTTTGATTCCAGTGCCCCGCATTCTGGGGTTTCTCTCAACAATGTCCTCCTCTCTGGCCCTGATCTAAACAACAGCCTGATTGGGGTCCTTCTTCATTTCAGGAAAGAGACTGTCGCAATTATGGCCGACATACAGCAAATGTTTCATTGTTTCATGGTGCGTGAAGACCACCGAAACTACCTACGCTTTTATGTAGTATAAGAACAATGATTTAAACAAGGAGGTCAATGGATATCGAATGAAGGTCCATGTATTCAGAAATTCACCCTCTCCTGCTGTTGCTGTTTATGAACTGTACAAGGCCATACAGGCAGGAGCAAAGGATCATGGTGCAGTAACTTTTACGTCAACGACGGATTGATCTCTGTGTCTTCTCCAGTCGAAGCAATCGACTTGCTCCAAAGAACACAAGCCTCTCAAGTTTGCTTCTAACTCCCAAGCAGTCACTCAGGCCTTTTGCCCTGAAGATTGTGCAGCAGTCGTTAAAGACCTACATTTTGGTGGTGAAGAAATTCAGTCACAACGAAGCCTGGGTCTCATCTGGGAAACAATGACAGACACATTTACTTTCTCAGTAGCTGCCATGAACAAACCGTTCACTCGTCGTGGTGTTCTGTCCTCAGTCAACAGTGTGTTCAATCCTCTGGGTCTATTGGCACCTGTCACTATTCAAGGAAAAGCTTTACTCAGAGAACTCAGAAAGTTCAGAATGGGACACACCGCTTCCAGAGGACAAGCAAAGCAAATGGGAAACTTGGAGAGATTCCCTCAAAGATCTAGAAGAACCCAAGAACGTACACATCTACCTCTCTCAGTCAAGCAAAACGCAAAGAACTGCATCTATTCTCTGATGCTTCGACCAAAGCGATAGGTGCAGTAGCCTACCTGAAGGCAGTCCAGCCAGATGATCAAGTTCAGGTAGGATTCATTATGGGCAAAGCAAGACTAGCTCCTCAGTCAGAACCTACTATACCAAGGCTTGAACTGTGCGCTGCCGCCTTGGCAGTCGAGATGGCTGATCTAATTCATCATGAGTTAGACCTACAGGTTGATGCAGTTCACTTTTACACAGACAGTAAGGTAGTCCTAGCCTACATCTGTAATGAGTCAAAAAAGATTCCACACATATGTCCATAACAGAGTGCAGGGCATTCGCCAGTCCTCCAAGCCAGAACAGTGGCACTATGTGCGTACGGAGAAAAACCCTGCAGATCATGCATCACGATCACTGACACCATCTCAACTGGCAAAAACAACTTGATTTGCCGGACCAGCCTCCTCAATTCATCATTCAACTGAAGAGACAAATCAAGTAAGTGGGAAGTTTGAGTTAATCAACCCAGAAAAAGACTGTGAAATAGTTAAAACCTTTGCCACTAACCTCCAAGTACTCACTTGCAAACGTTTTGAACGCTTCTCCACCTTCAAGTCCCTGGTCAGAGCAGTAGCATTCCTTATCCACATCGCAAAATCATTCAATGGGACTAATCCAAACAGTGAATGCAAAGGGTGGCACAAATGTCACTTACCTCGAACGCCAGACGAGACGACTCAAGCAAAGAACGTCATTCTCAATGAGACACAACGAGCAACCTTTGAAAACGAATTGTCCATTCTTCAAGCTGGCAAACCAATCCCCTGGCAAAGCCCCCTGCAAACACTCAACCCAGTTCTGGACAACAGCCTTATCGTGGTAGGTGGGTGACTCATATACTCAGAGTTTGAGAACTTTGAAAAGAGCCCAGTAATTCCTAAAGACTCTTCCTAAAGACTCTCACATCTCTCTGCTGCTCACTCATCACTACCACGAACAGGTGAAACATCAGGGTCGTCATCTGACGGAAGGAGCAATCAGAGCTGCAGGGCTTTGGCTTTTAGGGGGCAAAAGACTTGTTAACTCAGTAATTCACAAATGCACAATCTGCCGTAAACTACGAGGAAAACAGGAGGAACAACGTATGGCAGATTTACCACCTGAACGGCTTAAAATGTGTTCTCCTTTTACCTACGTTGGTTTTGATGTTTTCGGCCCTTGGACAGTAACTGCCAGGTGAACCAGAGGCAGACAAGCCCAAACTAAGTGCTGGGCCATCACGTTTAGCTGCATGAGCTTGAGAGCTGTGCATATCAAGGTGATCGAGTCTCTAGATACGTCCAGCTGCATAAACGCCCTAAGATGCTTCTTTGATCTAAGAGGCCCCGCCTAAAAAGGCTCTTATCTGATAGAGGCACCAACTTCATAGGGGCATCCAAGGAGTTAGGGATGGACAGGACCATGCAACAGTATCTAAAAGAACAAGGTTGCAGCTGGAAATTCAGTCCGTCTCATGCTTTCCACATGGGAGGCTCCTGGGAGCGCATGATTGGCGTTGCTCGGAGAATTCTGGACTCCATGCTACTTCAAAGTAAGGTACAATTAGCTCACGAGGTGTTGTGCACGCTCATTGCCGAAGTTACAGCCATTATAAACGCAAGGCCGCTTCTCCCAGTGTCTTCTGATCCAGAGAACCCTTTTATCCTCTCCTTCAATGCTTCTCAAGCAGAAATCGTGCCTTCAACCTCCCCCTGGAAATTTTCTGGATAAAGACCTATACACCAAGCAATGGAGACAAGTTCAGGCTCTTGCTAACCAGTTTTGGATGCACTGGAGGCAAGAGTATCTGCCCTCACTACAAAAGAGACAAAAATGGACTGTATCTTGAAGAAACCTGCAAGTTGGTGACCTTGTTTTGCTCAAGGATAAGCAGGTCACACGCAACAGTTGGCCCATGGCTCGGGTCACAGCAACATTCCCTGGTAAGGACAGTTGTGTGAGGAAAGTCGAAGTAAAGGCCAGTGATCAAGGCAATATAAAGATCTTTTTGCGACCAGTTGCTGAAGTCATTCTCCTCCTCCCTTAGGACTGATTTTTCAAGGTTGGTATGAGTTCATAGTGGCCCTTATAGGCCAGGCGGGGAGTGTGCTGCCCTTAGGAACTTGTTTTTGTAATAAATAATTCATTGGTAATTTCATAAGTTTAAAATTGTATAAAAATGTTGCAATAAGTTAAATAATCATTTCGAAGTTATTTAGATAATCAGTTCATGTTTTTTTGTAATCAAAGCTGCAGCTAATGTTAGGAACTCTGTTGCGGTGTGTTCCGTGCTCTCAGAGTCCATTTATTGTGGAAATACTAGGCTACAATTTTAGTCTCTTTTTTCTGTTTAAAAAGTCCGACATTGCATGGACAGAGCAGCTCTGGTCAGTAAGCAGCTGCTGTTGTTTGTGTGCTGCTGTAACTGTAAGTGGATAGTGGATGGAGGCAGCGGTAAAAGCTACTAAATATTGCTCCGAGCTAAGTGGCCAGGTGCTCAGCCGGTTGACCCCGGCTGACCCATAGAGTAACCACCTCTCCGCCAAATATGGAAAGTACACTCCCACTAAAATCCAAGATGGCGCAGCTCAAATGCCCATGGTTTGGTCACAAAACTGTCTCCCGAAACCAATGGGTGACGTCACAGGTGCTATGTCCATGTTTTATACAGTCTATGTGCGAAACACACCAGCTCAACAACTATCATCAAACACAGCAGTAGCTATGTACCTAACATTTACATCAGTTGTCCTGCATTTGTTTTAGAATTATCAGTTGTCTTTTTCAACGTTTGACGCTTTTTTGTTGAGGTGCATATGAACAAAAAAAAAAAAAAACACGACACCATGAAAAAAGCACTAACTTTTCTCGACCAGAAGAAACAATTCAATCTGGCGCAGAGAAAGCATAACCTATTGCTATCAGACACTACCAATGGCTGCGATCAAGATTATTTACCACCCTTGTCCGTGCATCAGGTGTTTGATCTGGTGAATTTTAATTTCGAGTCAGTAAAAACCCACAGCAAATGTACCGATGACAATGATACAGAGAATGTTTTTTAAGAAGCAAGATAGATCTTTAATTCATTGCTGAGTTGCTCATGCCTTCACAAACAGTCACATGAAAATCAGTCTGCTTAAAATTCTGACTACAGACCCGGGTGTTTTTGGTCGGGTTTAAGTCATCCCTCCAGATCTTCTGCATCCACTCTGCCCGTACCGCAGCATTAACGGGGAACGCGTGAAAGCTGTTTGCATGACGAAACGGTACATAACGACACAACAGTGAAGTGTGGCCATTGGTGAGCGGTTGTGCTACTTGTCTCTAGTTTTCTGAACCAATACATAACAACAGAAACCAAAAGAAATACTCAAACAACGATTTCGGTAGACCAGCCTCTGACAATCTCATACTACTCCTAACTTAGCTATAGGTTATGCATTCTCTGTGCCAGATTGAATCAGTTCTTCTGGTCGAGAAAAGTTAGCGCTTTTTTCAAGGTGCCGTGTTTTTTTTTTTTTTTGCACCTCAACTAAAAAGCGTCAAACACTGGACATCAAGCTATTGCTATTGCCTCTGCATTTAATACTTATTTTACTACGTCAGTGCAAAATTTATCGGACACATTTGGTCCAAGAATTAAAGACTTAGCAGCACCAAATTTTACTAAACCGATTTTTAAGATAACTGAAGTTCCTGAAAGTAAGGTTTGTAAGATCTTAAGCACTTTAAAGTCCTCAAAGGCAAAAGATACATTAATGTGGGACTCAACATTTCTAAAAAGCAATATTCAGTCCCTCAGCACCCCCATTACACACCTAGTTAATCTGTCTATAAAACAGTCCATTTTTCCAGCTGCATGGAAGGCCGCAGTTGTGGTTCCCATCTTTAAGGCAGGTGAACTAACTGATGTAGCCAACTA
This sequence comes from Toxotes chatareus, assembly GCA_016801885.1. NCBI lineage: Eukaryota > Metazoa > Chordata > Actinopteri > Toxotidae > Toxotes > Toxotes chatareus. The sequence continues at coordinate 9,510 of JAFBJY010000267.1, forward strand.
TAGACCCATCAGTATTTTGCCTGTGGTATCAAAGATTGCAGAAAAAGCGATAACTGAACAACTAACTGTCTTTCTAAATTCTGGACAAGCCCTTTCACATCCCATGCAATTTGGCTTTAGAAAAAACCATTCAACTGAAATGGCTACCTGTTATTCTATTGAAAAAATTAAATCAAAACTAGACAGTGGGAGTGCTGTGGGAGCTGTTTTTTTAGACTTGAAAAAGCATTTGATACAGTAAACCATAATGTTCTTCTTTCAAAACTGTCAAATTTCAATTTTTCTGATGATGTAATGAAATGGATGGAATCCTATCTCACTATGAGAAAACAATGCACCAGAGTTGGGAATAAGATGTCATCATTCATTGACTGCTCTGTTGGTGTTCCACAAGGCTCAGTTTTAGGCCCTTTATTATTTAGTCTAAGATAAGATAAGATAAGATAGACTTTATTCATCCCACAACGGGGAAATTCAATTGTTACAGCAGCATATAGAAAAAGGTAGAAAACGGCAGTAACAGAAAATATAAAAAATAACAATATACAATCCAAAAACACAATGGAGAAAAACAAAGGCAGAAGTACTCAGGTTATAAATATTATATACTATATACAAAAGGTGCTTGAGTCTTTGTAGAGAAAGTGACTGGTGATGTATGTAAACATAAAAACAGAATTATGGCAGTGCAGAGCAGTAGTAATATGTAACATGGTTTCATTATGTGTTGTCATTGTACAACCTCACAACTGTTGGGATGAAGGACCTGCGGTACCTCTCCTTCTTACACCGCGGGTGTAGGAGTCTGGAGCTGAAGGAGCTGCTGAGGGACCCCACAGTGTCATGTAGGGGGTGGGAGGTGTTGTCCATGATGGATGTCAGCTTAGCCAACATCCTTCTCTCCCCTACTTCCTCCACAGAGTCCAGAGGACAGTCCAGGACAGAGCTTGCTCTCCGTATCAGTCTGTTGAGCTTTCCCTGTCCCTGTCTGTACTGCCCCTCTCCAGCAGACAACAGCATAAAAAATGGCTGAGGCCATCACAGAGTCATAAAAGTCCTGAGCAGAGGCCTGCACACTCCGAAGGACCTCAACCTCCTCAGCAGGTGGAGTCGACTCTGTCCCTTCTTGTAGAGGGCATGGGTGTGGTCAGTCCAGTCCAGTTTATTGTTTAGGTGAACACCCAGGAATTTGTAGCTGTCCACCAGCTCGATGTCCAATCCCTGGATGTTCACCGAAGTGAGGTGATGTCCTTTCCTCTGGAAGTTGATGATCATCTCCTTTGTCTTGCTCGTGTTGAGCTGCAGCTGGTTGAGCTCACTCCAGCAGGCAAAGTCCTTGATGACCTTCCTGTATTCCAGGTCATTTCCTGAAACACAGCCAACGACAGCTGTGTCATCCGAGAACTTCTGGATGTGGCAGTGAGTGGTGTTGTAGGTGAAGTCCGAGGTGTACAGTGTGAAGAGGAAGGGGGAGAGCACGGTACCCTGAGGGGCTCCTGTACTGCACAGCACCACATCAGACACACAGTGATGCAGCCTCACATACTGTGGTCTGTCTGTGAGATAGTCTTTTGTCCATGCAGCCAGGCGTTGGTCCACTCCCATGTTCTCCATCTTCACACTGAGCAGTGATGGCTGGATTGTGTTAAAAGCACTGGAGAAGTCAAAGAACATGACCCTCACAGCACTCCCACTGTCCCCCAGGTGTAGCAGTGATCTGTGCAGCAGGTAGGTCACTGCGTCGTCCACCCCAATCCCCGTCTGATAAGCAAACTGCAGAGAATCTAGTTGTGAGCCCACAGTCTCTCGCAGCTGCCTCAGGATGATCCTCTCCATAGTCTTCATTAGATGAGACGTCAGAGCAACAGGCCTGAAGTGGTTTGGCTCCTTTGGACGCGATGTCTTCGGGACCGGAACCACACAGGAGGTTTTCCACAAGGCCGGGACCTTCTCCAGTCTCAGGCTCAAGTTGAACATGTGACTGAACACGCCGCAGAGCTGATCAGCACAGTCCTTCAGGAGTCGAGGGCTGATCCCGTCCGGGCCTGGGGCCTTCCTTGCCTTGATCTTCTTAAGCTGACTCCTCACCTGATTGTCAGTTATGGAGAGGGGGTGGGGGGTGGTCGTAGGAGAATCTCTCAGTGGGGCTGGTGTTCTGATGAGGGGCAGTCATCTGTGAAAAAAAGCCCCGGGCCCCAAACCTTTCGGGGGAAAAAATTTCCCCTTTTTTAAAAAAAAGGGGGTTTTTTCTTAAAATTTTAATATTAACCATAATTTTTTTTAAAATACCCTTTTTAAAAAAAAAATTTAAATTAAAAATCCTTAAAAGTTGAATTTCCCTCCCCTGAAAAACTAACCAATAATGTTTTGGGAAAGGAAAAATTCAAATTTTTTAATTTCCCTTCCTTATTTTTTTGAATTTCCTTTTTTTTCCCCCCTTTTATTTTAAAAACTTGGTTCCCTTTTTTTTTAAAACCCAAGGGTTTTAAAACCTTTTTTTAAAAAACCTAAATTTTCCAAAAAAAAAAAATTTTAAAAAATCCTATTTTTAAAATTTTTTCCAAAAAAGGGGAAAAAAAGGGGGGGGCCAAATCCTGAAAAAGGGGGGTTTTTTTGGGGGCTTTTGGGGTTTAAAGGGGGGAAAATTTTCACTTTTGGGTTATTTTTTAGTCTTTAAATTGTTATTGTTTGTTGTCCTGTTGTTGTTTGAGAAGGCTGTTTCAGTGACAGTATTCTTATATTTGTTGTATTCTTATGTATGTATTTACTTAACTTGGACTGTAGTGTTTTGTCCTAATACTCAGTGTTTATTGTTACTGCTCAGGGACTACAGATGAAAATTAGCTGGTAGCTCTGGCATGGCTGAGAGCTATGCACTGTCCCTGTTAAACAAACAAACAAACAAATAAATAAACTGAAAAAAAAAACAATTGATAATTCTAAAACATCTACAGGACAACTGACCTAAATGTTAGCTATATAGCTACTGCTATGTAAATAAAATATCTCTCTGTTAATGTAACTCGACCGCTGTTGTCTCTTGCTCTCGCTGTTAGATCACCGGAAGTTTTGACCAGAAGTACTGGCCCACACACTCAAGTTAGCGGTCGCCATATTGTGCAAGAAGCAAATTGCGGAGTCCAAGATTTCTTAAAGGGCCAGCGTCCCCCTCAATGACTAACATTAAAGTGGAGAATAGAACAATGAAATAACATAACTGAGGGACTTTCCTACAACAACTACACTGTAAGAAATGACTTAATGAGTTCAGCTGTAGCTGAATGAAGCTTCAGCAGTCTGACTCAGAAGAAGAACACTGAATTCTCCCATTCTGCTCTGATATATTCAGACCTCTGTTCTTGGCTGAAGGTGTGTGTTTCCTGATTCTACTCTCCTCTACACAAGGAGAGAAAACACCTGCTTCTGACTTACTTAACACAAAATATGGAAAGACATTAAAGGAGCAGTGTGGAGGGTTTAGGGCAGAGGTCACTAACAGGCAGACCACGGTCCAGGTCCGGACCCAGACGCCATCCTATGCGGACCCAGACCTACCATCAATAAATTATTGAGGGATTCTACATTATGATGCGGCGCTAATATTTTAACCAGCACAGCTTTTCTAGTCTTTATGGTACCTGTTTAGCGGACCTTACAGACTAAAGGCATGCGAGTTAAGCCATCCCATGTGACGCTGCTCAGCCAAATTTGAAAGTGAAAGCGCGACTCTGAATACAGCGATGAGAGAGATGAGAGGTGAGTGACAGGTGGAAAGGAAAGTTAGTGATACAAGGAGTTGACATTTATTAACAAGTGAGCCGGAGACAGGAAGAGAAGACAGAGAGGCAGAGGGAAGTATAATTGATAAATATTTTTGAATTGTACTTTGTTTAACAGTCAGTTACAGATGTTGATACAACTATGAGGCATCATACTAACTCATAATGTTTGACATTATGATTTTCTGGACCTTCGCTTGAGGAATTTTTATCTCACTGGACCTCTTAAAATTTAGTTGAATACCCCTGGTTTAAGGGGATCTATTGACAGAAGTGGAAGATAATATTCATAATTATGTTTCTCGTAGAGTGTAATCATCTGAAATGTGAATTTGATTTATCAGGTTTAAAGGAAACCAAAGAGACTCAAATTAACATGAATAGATAAATGAATGTAGACACCACAACATTCGTCTCCAGAAAAACACACAGCTAACCTAAAGATTATAAAACTAATAAAAATGAGAATAATTTCATACTGTGTATATTTGAAAAACTAAACTACTTATCTACACTGACTGATAATGTTAAAGATCATGTCTGGACTTACACAGCCTTTCTGCAGTTCCCCACAGCTGGGATCAGTCTCCGTCGTCCCTCCTCTGATGTGTTGTACTTCTTCAGGTCCAACTCATCCAGAACCTCCTCTGACATCTGCAGAACATAGGCCAGAGCTGAACAGTGGATCTCAGAGAGTCTCTTCTCTGATCTGTTCTCTGACTTCAGGAACTCTTGGATCTCCTGATGTACTGAGCGGTCGTTCATCTCCATCAGACAGTGGAAGATGTTGATGCTTCTGTCAGGAGAGATATCATCTGTATTCATCTCCTTCAGGTTGTTGATGGCTCTCTGGATGATTTGAGGTCTGTTCTCTGTCTGACCGAGAAGGCCTCCCAGGAGTCTCTGGTTGGACTCCAGAGACAGGCCATGAAGGAAGCGAACAAACAGGTCCAGGTGGCCATTTTTACTTAGGAGGGCTTTCTCCATGGCATCGCTCAGGAGTACATCGAGTGATGGGTAGCTGCTATCGTCATTTCCAAAAGTGTTCCTGATAAAAGGTTTTGAGTCCCAGTCCCAGTCTTGTCCCAGGAAAGTCCTCAGCTTTCTTGTCTTCCTCTCTGTGTAACAGTGGAACATGTAGACTGCAGCCAGAAACTCCTGAATGCTCAGATGAACAAAGCAGTAGACTGTTTTCTGGAAGATCTCACACTCAATTTTAAAGATCTCTGTACAAAACTCCTGAGTAAACCAAGGCCTCTGTGACATCAAGACCACACTGCTCCAGATCTTCTTGGTAGAACATGTTTCCTTTCTCCAGATGTTCAAACGCCAGCCTCCCCAGCTTCAGAAGAACTTTCCTTTCAGCCTTCGTCAGCTCCTCTGGACTCGTCTCATGTCCCTCATCATACTTGTGCTTCTTCCTCTTTGTCTGAACCAGCAGGAAGTGTGAGTACAGGTCAGTCAGGGTCTTGGGCAGCTCTTCTCTCTGCTCTGTGGTCAACATGTGCTCCAAAACTGTAGCAGAGATCCAGCAGAAGACTGGGATCTGACACATGATGTGGAGGCTCCTGGATGTCTTGATGTGTGAGATGATTCTTCTGGACAGCTCTTCATCACTGGATCTCCTCCTGAAGTACTCCTCCTTCTGGGCGTCAGTGAAGCCTCGTACTTCTGTTACCCTGTCAACACATGCAGGAGGGATCTGATTGGCTGCCGCAGGTCGGGAAGTTATCCAGACCAGAGCCGAGGGAAGCAGATTCCCCTGGATGAGGTTTGTCAGCAGCACGCTGACAGATGACTTCTGTGAGACATCAGACACGACCTCCCTGTTGCTGAAATCCAGTGAAAGTCTGCTTTCATCCAGGCCGTCAAAGATGAACAACACTTTACAGACAGCAAGCTTCTCTGCTGTGACCTTCTTTAATGTTGGATGGAAAACGTGGAGCAGCCTGAGAAGACTGTACTGCTCTTCTTTGATCAGGTTCAGCTCCCTGAACGAAAGCAGAACCAGCAGACTGACGTCTTGGTTTTCAGAGCCCTCTGCCCAGTCCAGAGTGAACTTCTGCACTGAGAAGGTTTTTCCGACGCCAGCAACACCGTTAGTCAGAACGACTCTGATGCGTCTCTGTTGCTCAGGTAAGACTTTAAAGATGTCATGGCACTTGATTGGAGTGTCATGGAGGGTTTCCATCCTGGAAGCTGTCTCCAGCTGCCTCATCTCATGTTGGGTATTAACCTCTTCACTCTGTCCCTCTGTGATGTAGAGCTCAGTGTAGATCGTGTTGAGGAGGGTTTCACTTCCTGTTCCATCAGTTCCTTCAGTCACACGTTCACATCTCCTCCTCAGACTGATCTTATGTTCATCTAAAACCTCCTGCAGACCACTATCTGCTGAAAATCTGCTGACAGAAGAAATAATGTCAGACTAAAGAAAGAGAATCTGAGAATCTGCTCATTTCTTTCATTAGCTGCATAAAAACTAAAGACAAGCAAAGAAAAGCTTTTTCATTTTGTGCTATTTCTAATCATCTTAAATGCCAAAGCTGTATGACAGAACAAACGACTCTGTATCAAAGCACAGGTCCTGTTTTCAGAGATGATGACATGAGCAGACAGATGTACAGTCTTACTTTGTACAGTGCAGCTCTTGTTCTGGATCTTTCTCTCAGATTTTATATCTTATACATTTTCCAACAAACATTTGAACTTACTGAGATTTTTTGGGTGGATTACTCTGAGACTGTTGGGATTCTGTCATGCTCTGATAATGTATTTTATCTTGATGATGTATTGAGTCCTATCAGCTTGTTGTCAAGTTGGCCATTTAACTCATGAAGACCCTGTAGGGTCAAAGCGTTTCCTTTTTCAGTCTGATCAAATGTTTTTGGGTCAGTGTGAGGACATTCTGCTCCTTTCCAACAGTCATTAAATCCCAGAAACCTGACAACAAATGATTTTAGCAGCACGACCTGTGCTGAGACTAAATGTTCTGTTGATTGTTGTGAACAATGTCTAGAAGCTGTTAAAGTCTCACTGTGGAGACACTATGTTTCTTCTTTGTCCTTTTCATTGACAGTTCTAAAGACTGCTGGAGCAGACAGAGGTGTTGACATGAAATCAGGTGATTATGGGCCTGTCTGAATCCATCTGTGGTTGACTCTGGAAGTGGCAATCAGCCTCGTGTTCATACACCAACTCTCACAGTGACTGAGGTAAAACAGTAACATGAGAAAGTTCTGCTTTATAAATCTGGTGAAGAGTGTGTGTGCATATTTCTGTCTTTGTGTGGACACAGAGTTTTATGGATCTGCCCCCTGGTGTCTTCCTGTTTCCTTCAAATATGTCTAATAACTGAATCACCCTCAGGTCAGTTTATACTAGAAACATTTTCTTACTTTGTGTCTGAGGGTCCAGGTTCATTACTGAAGTCTGGAGGATTAAACTCTGTGGACCAGTCACTCTTCATAGACAGACAGCTGGATCCTGGAGACTCTGCTCTCAGTCTGTGGTCCTGACCTCTGAAAACACAAACACATTTTTATTCATATCACATCAAACACTGATAAATTGTCTGAGGACAAAGTCATTCTGGGAACTCTCAGCTGACGTCCTGCAGCAACGTCACCATGTAGCACTGAACACTATACTGAAGGATGGAGGCAACACACCAGCATCCACAAACAACACTGTTGTGTCAGTTAATCATTAAATGTTAATACTGAAGATGAAAATTTTTTATAAATACTAATTTTTGAAAAGGTGCAGTAACTTAGTAATTAAGACACCGGTTGTCTGTAGTTTTCAACAGACAAACAGTAGGAAATATCACATTTTTAAGGACTATTTTGATTGGCAGATTGATCCATATTAGGTGCTAAATAATGTGCAAACAGAACCAGAAAGAACTTTCCTCCAACTCTACAGCAGCTGTTACTGTGATGATCAGCGTCTAAGGGCTGTTTTGGACGCCTTGACTGCTCTTTTTGAATTCTTTACGACTTTGAGTTAAACTCTTTATAACCCCTTGCACTCTTGAGTCTTGTGTTGGTTTTTTCTGTTTTATTTTGAAATCCTGGTCCTTGTGTATGTGTTCATATTTTACTTCCTGTCTTTATCTGCTTTCAGTTGTCGATTGGCTGCCCACCCTAATTTGTGTCACCTGTTGTAAATGACCTCCTGTGTATTTAAGTTTTGCTGCTCTCCCTGTTCCTTTGTCAGTCTGTGTCTCAGCTCATGTTTACACCTGTGGTTCATCTCCTGGTGTCTCTGTTCTCGTCCTGGAGTCTTTTGTTAATCTTATTTGTTTCCCTGCCTGTGCACTTTTCTGGATTTACCTTTCCTCTGTTCTTTTGTAAGGACTTTTGAGTTTTGGATTAGAGTTTCTGTCTCTGACGTTTTTTCTCCATTTTGGATGATTTTTAGTTGTTCAAGTTTTGTTTCCTGTCCCTGGACTTTTTCCAGAGAGTTTGTTAAATAAAAGGACTTTTAATTCACTCCTCTGTCCATCCTGGGGTTTCTGCATTTGGGTCATCTCCCTCATGTTCCTAGCACAGTAGGGTCGCACAACAGATACACAGGCAGTGATAACAACTGCAGGACCTCAACACACTAAACACTGTTATAGCCCACAGTTTGGAGTTTCAAAGGGTTGTAGCAGTTCTCTTACTTTGTGTCTGAGGGTTCAGGATCATGACTGAACTTTGGAGGATCCACCTGTTGGGACCAGTCACTCTTCATAGACAGACAGCTGGATCCTGGAGACTTTTCTCTGTCCTCCTCTTCTTCCACACAAACACTCATCTTCAGTCAGACTAAGAGGGAAACCAGTAAAACAGAGTGTGAGCTCACACACACACACACACACACAAAGAATCAGGACAAACAAGTCTGAGGAAGAGTCACATGCAAGACTGGGAGAACAGGAAGAACACACCCACCCACACACACACACACATACACACAGACTAACAGAGCACACAGTGAAATCAAAGCAGGCAGCTCTCCACCTGGTCAGTTCTCCTTAACTCTGTGCTTGTTATCTTGGGTTAGTTGTGTCTTTCATGTGCATCATTCCGATCATCGCAACTTTTTGTCAAACTGTTCATTCTGACTGAGAGAACATGAAGAACCACACTCAATATTCTTTCCTCCTTTTCTGTTTCTTTGCGTGGACAGAAGTTCATCCTGACTCTTCTTTCCTCTACAGTCCACAGGAGAAATGACTCAGACTTTGACAGTAAAATAATAATAATGTTGTATTAACACTCACCCTGCCTCAGCCCTCGGTTTTCCTCCTCCTGCTCTGTTTAGTTCAAATGGCGTCTGAACTGACTGAACACTTTCAGTTTTACCTTCTCCTCCCCTCTACATTTACAGGAAGTCACACAATCTACCTGTGTTTGTGTGCGTTTCTGTGCGTGCGTGTGTTTAGAAGTTGTTTCAATTAGTTTTAATTTTTTATTAATATCATGACAGGAGAGAAGATCCCAGCTGATCCAGTGGACCTGGATCTATCTGTGGAACAGGTGACAGTGGATTAAGGTGAACAACTTTTCATCTCAGCCTCTGACCCTCAGCACAGGATTCCCCCAGGGCTGTATCCTGTCACCCTGACTCTTCTCTTTTTACACAAACACTTTCACATCTCATCACAGTTCAGTTACCATCCTTCAGTTCACTGATGACACCATAATAGGTCTCATATGCAGTAACAAGTAGCCATGACACAGTCCCTTACATTATTCACACACACACACACACACACACACACACACACACACACACACACACACACACACACACACACACACACACACACACACACGTCAGCATCACACTCTGATGGAGTTTGAAGTACATCAGCAAAAAAACAGTAGAGACCTTTCTTTCAGCTCAAGAAATTCCTCTGTTTGATTAATACTGTTACTGCTAAACAGGAAGTGATAAGTCACGACAGGATAATTGATTGCATGTATGTATTCTGTAATCCTGTTTCTGTTCACGGATATCAGACTGTGAAGTTGTTAAAAAACTTGTGTTGCTGTGCTGTTGAAACATGACTCAGCCACAAGGTCGGCAGGTCTTCGATGATGGCAGCATTGGTATTGATAAGATGTATGCACACTAAAGTGAACCCAAAGGCAGAAATCAGAACTCGGAGACAGGAGACAGTTCGATTGTCTATTCCACAGGAAATCAGATAGTCTTTGAGTGGGCAGACAGGTGAGTAAACAGGCTGAACACTTTTTCAGTACAGCTGGTATTCACAGGGAGAGGGTGGAGTGGTTGGCTCGCCTCTTGGTGGTTTTGACCACTGTCACATCATCTATACATTTTTAAATGCAGTCAGTGATCAACTGCATCAACTGTCATTGATAGTGGTGCAGAATTATGTCAGAATTTAAATAACTTTCCAGCATGTTGTCAGAATAATTATTGGATTTATTATTAGTGTTAGGATACAGCCTTTAAACCATTCAATTCAATAGACGTGTTCACAGAATTCACCAGCCTCAGCCAATCAGATAATTGGATTGCCTCTTCACCCTCTGACTTAGAGTTCAATAGGGGGAACTCTAGAGCACTGGCTGACACACAGCTCTGTGTTTACTAATGTGGACATCTTCTGAAACATATAGATTGTTCATTAGGACTAAAGAAGGATTTATGGTAAATAATAATATATGTCTTGTGTACTTTGTACAGCAGACACATAATGATGCCTCAACTTACTGCAGAACTCTGAACCTCCAAGATCTGCAAGACAGAAAAACTAATGAGGAAATTAGCTGGATTTCTCCATCACGCCAAATGATGGAGCTGTCAGGGTCGCGGGGGAGCTGGAGCCTATCCCAGCTGACAATGGGTGAGAGGCAGGGCTGACACACAAAGACAGACAACCACACATGCACACACTCACAACTATGGGCAATTTAGAGTAGCCAATTAACCTAACCCATGCATGTTTTTGGTATAGTGGGAAGAAGCCGGAGTACCTGGAGAGAACCCACACAGGCACTGGGAGAACATGCAAACTCCACACAGAAGGGGTTTGAACCTGGAACCCTCTTGCTGTGAGACGACAGTGCTAACCACTGCACCACCACTTTGGGTTCAGCATCTGTGAATGAATAAAAAAAGACCAAAAAAAAAAACAGGTGGAGGGTGGAGGAGTCTCAGTGTGTCTGCAGAGACTGTGTAGAAGGACAGAGCAGCAGCAGAGCAGTCCAGATACACTGATGATTCTCTTTCAGATCCAGAGGAACACACAGGGATGATGGTGGACTTGACAGTGGAGCTGTTCTCAGAGCAGTTCAGACTGCAGCACTGAGAGTCTTCTCCACTTCTTCTGGTTCCTCTGTCAGTCACTGCTGGATGAAGCTCTCCTCTCCACTCTACCTCCCAGTAACATGGACCAATCAGAGCCTCTCTACACACAAGCTGCTGCTGCTTCAACCTCTCTGGATCATCAGGACACAGCTCGTCCTCTCTCAACACTCACACAATCCTCTTCACTCTCACCTTTAGAAAGATCACTACCTCCATCTGTTGAGAGAAGAAGACAGACAACAGAGGTGATAAATCAGTGTTTACAGAGACTCACTTCAGCTGTCAGTCACTGATGCAGCACATCCAGTATAAAGAGCTGAACATTTCACTCAGGTCCACAGTGGAAATAAACTGCTGAGTCATGAAGCTTCATTACTGCACAAACAGTTTAGTGATTGATTCACTGCTGTTACATGTCAACTCATGTTCCATTTAAAGAAAGAGTCTCTGTGTGTTGATGAACATCTGATCTGCTTCTGAAATATCAGCTGACAAATAAACATGGAGGCTGTCACTGAAAGTATCTGACAGATGGACACATATACAGATGTGATCAGTGGACTTCAGCAGAGGTTCTGCTCTGTATCAGACCACATGCTTCCAAAATGTCATGATGCTTCTCTGAAATCAGAGCCAGTGATTTGCAGGCTGCAGTCAGACTGATCTCAGAGCTGTGACAAAGATCAAACTCATCAGTTCTTTAGTGTTGAAATGAGAGAACAAACAGTTTCAGATCAGATTTGATGCTACGACACTTTGATGAATGAGGACCACTGTCTCTACACATGTTGTGAGGCTGTCAGCTGTAATCCAGCTCTACTTCCTGTAGACATGAACACAACAACAACCGTCGTCTTCACATCACCTCAAACACATGATCACAATCAGGCTTGTGGCTGATCTGATTGGCTGACTGCTGACTGTCCCTCTGTTTTTCTGTCCAATCCTGAAGCCTGTCACCATTCTCCTCTCACAGCTTCAATGAGGAAAGCAGCCACTGAGAAGGTTGGAGGTTTACAGGAGACACTGGATCTTTGCTTTGATATGAATTGTGTTTAGGACAATACTGATTAAAGCAGCATGGATTGACTCCAACCCTCTACTGACCTCAGAGTCTGCAGTCTACAGTGTGGACTCTCCACAAGATCAGACAGATCCTTCACTCCTGAATCCTGCAGCTTGTTGTAGCTCAGGTCCAGGTGTCTCAGATGGGAGGGGTTGGACTTCAGAGCTGATGCCAGAGAAGCACAGCTGATCTCTGACAAACTGCAGGAACTCAATCTGAATAAAGAATAAATCATGTGGATAAAAATCATTTCTAATCCAATCAGATATGTCCTAATCACTGAGCTTTCATTAACATGAGTAGAGGGACTTTGTCCTTCTCTTATTGTGGATCATCATAATGTCAGCCTTCTACACACATCATCCAAATGTCACCACAACATTCATACAACTATTCATGTCAACACAGATTCATAACATGCTGCTGAGCTCAGTCAAGTCTGGAATTAGAAGATAAAGATCAAATCAGACATGTTGGACTAAAAACTGACTTTGATTCACCACTGAAATGGATCAAACGTCAAATGTTCAGTCCTGATCCAGGAAAACTGTCTTGCTTGGTCCTGGTCTCTATCCTGCAGATCAGCTCAGGAAATCCACAACTAAACACATATTCAACTGAACAACAACTATTTGATCCCAAATTACAGATGGATTTAATGGAAAACTTTGGAAAATGCTCAGCAGCAAAGTCACATACACACAATTTAACACTAGTTCTATAAACCTCTCCAACTGAGGTTATTTTGTTTGGTCCCAAACACCTCAGAAACAGTTTATCTAATCATATAGTTACTCTGGATGGCATTAATTTAGCCTCCAGTACGACTGTAAAATGCTGCAGCGAGAGTACTGACTGGAATTAGCAAGAGAGATCATATTACTCCTGTACTAACTTCTCTTCATTGGCTTCCTGTAAAATCCAGAATTGATTTTAAAATCCTTCTCCTTACATATAAGGCCCTCAATGGCCAGGCTCCTTCATATCTCAAAGAGCTGATAGAACCATATTATCCCAACAGATTGCTTCATTCCCAGAATGCAGGTTTGCTTATGGTTCCCAAAATCTCTAAAAGTAGAATGGGAGGCTGAGCCTTTAGCTATCAGGCCCCTCTCCTATGGAACCAACTGCCAGTTTGGGTTCGGGAAGCAGACACCCTCTCTAATTTTAAAACTAAGCTTAAAACCTTCTTGTTTGATAAAGCTTATAATTAGTTGTAGTTACAGTCCTAGTTATTTATTAAACTTATAGTTAGTCACAATTATCTCTATAGACACTGTTACAGTTAAGGATACAGCCCTTAGTAGGGCTGGCTCAGGCAACTGAATCATCCCCTAGTTATGCTGCTATAGGCCTAGGCTGCTGGGGGACATCCCATGATCTACTGCACACTTCTTCTTTCTTTCTCTTTCTCTCCTCAGACCCACTCTCAAATTTATTAGCCTTTATTACATGTCATTAACTCTGTGTCCTCTCTGTCCCGTAGTCCTGTGTTTGTTTCTCTCTGGTCTCTCTTTCTCTGTACCTTTCCGCAGGTGTCTCTGGCTCCGGAGCTGCATGTTCTGTGGTCCTGGCTCCACCCACCTGCTGCTGTTTATTGTTTACAATGATCTATTTCTAACATTCTATTTCTATTTCTAACGTTTAATGTTCCATTCTGCTACAGATAAATATTGGATTAATATTCTTTGCAGACTGTAATGTAAATAATTACCAGTCATGACAGCTTTTTGCCTCCGTGCTCTGTTTCATAATTCTAATCTGCTGAGCACACATTATCCAATAACTGTTCACTAACTGTAATGTAAATGCTGACCCACATTGTCTGTATTATGCTTCATGTCCTTCTCCCCCTCTCCTCCATTCCTAGTTGTCCTATCTTCCTCCTTTTCCTCTTTTCACCCAGCCCGGCCATCGGCAGGAGGGTCCCCCATCTGAGCCAGGTTCTGCTCAAGGTTTCTTCCTGTTAAAGGGGAGTTTTCCTTGCCACTGTCGCCTTAAGTGCTTGCTCTGGGGTCAGGCTCTGGGTCTCTGTAAAGCGCTTTGAGACAATTTTGATTGTGGAAGGCGCTATATAAATAAAACTGAATTGAATTGAATTGAACTTTGTGACTGTGTTCCTCTTCTGCTCTCAGCTTTCTTACCCTGGGCTTCATCTGTCAGCCAGTGATGATGTTTAACCCAGCACGTGCTTCATGGTTCACTTCTGTTTATCTGAACATCTCAGCTGCCATCCCTGGTGGGGTAAGTGCAAAGAGGTTTGGAAACAATATAGAGATGACATTTCTGGAAATCAGGTTCAAAATGGTCAACTTTACTCAGTACCCTAAAACAGCTCCTATTGGCCCACATTTTCTCTGATCCTCCTCTGTTTAGGGGCCAGGAACCATGGTCAAGCCCTAAATGTTACATGGACACTTTTCTTCATCACTACAGAAGTGTTTATTTTTGTACAAGTTCAAGTGTAAAGCTGGAAATACTGCACACACAGCAAATTTTAGCCTCTGGAATAAACTCAGAGTTAAAATCAACTCAGTCTGAGTGAACATGTGTGACCATAGAATAGACTCTGTGGCAGAGTTAAAATAACTCTGTTCCTGGAGTTGAATTTTTAACTCTGAAACAGAGTTAACTTGAACTCCTCCTGGTGTTAAAATACTCATCCCTCACTGAGTGTAACTATAAAATTTAGTTAACTTCAATATAAACTCTTCTCCAGTGTTGACACCTAACACTCAAAATGTGTTTTATTTACACGTGTTAGAGTTAAAATTTATTCATTTTCATATTATTTTAGTTTTATGGGAAAATGACCACCAAACACCATCCTGTTGATTTTTTTGCTTTATTTGTGCAAATACATTTAAAAATTCAATACATGACACTTTGAATTAATTGCTGTCTTAAAACTGTAAAATTGAACAGCACACAGGCAGCAAATACTGCCAATGAAAAACATTTGTGAAGTTGTACAAAACACTGTAAACAACACATTACTGCATAATAAAATGTCTGCAAATGTATAAAAAACTGACACATTTCTCTGTGGTGCATTGTGTAACTTGACGTAGACTACTACTCACTTTACAGTTCAAGTATAAAACAGTAAGAGAATTCATTAAATTCAGATTAGAAATCATTTTTATGCAACTCTCTGATACAACATAACATAGTGAATCACAACCATATGACATCTGAGCATCAAACCATTTGAAATATCTTAATCTCTCCCTTTCTAGAATCAGTTCACTCTGTGTAGTGTCACTCACTTGGAAAGCATGGAAGTGATCATGGAAAGAAGTTTCATGCTCAATCAAAACAAGAAACACTTTGTGCAAAATGATTGATGTTATTTTGCTGAACAGTGGCATGCTTTCATCAGTACCAGTGCACACAAAGAGTTCAACACGATACTCAGCTCCACAGCATTTCACCCACTATGTGACACAGACGATGGCTTCACAATCAAGGTGAAGAGATACTGTTATATCTTCAGAAAAATCCAGTGTTTCAACTGAACACATTTTAACTGGACCAGACTCAACTGTGTTTAAGGACAGGCATTCCCAGTGATAGCTGCTTGATAACTGCCCCTGAGGCTGGGGCGGTTCACCTCAGACACTCTGACCACCAACACCGGCGCCCCCCAGAGATGTGTCCTCTCTCCACTGCTCTTCTCCCTCTACACAAATGACTGCACCTCCACAGACCCCTCTGTGAAGCTCCTGAAGTTTGCAGACGACACCACTGTCATTGGTCTCATCCAGAATGATGATGAGTCTGCATACCGACGGCAAGTGGATCAGCTGGTGCTCTGGTGCGGTCAAAACAACCTTGAGCTGAACACCCTCAAGACGGTGGAGATGATAGTGGACTTTAGGAGACATCCCCCTGCTCTGCCCCCCCTCACAGTACTCAACAGCCCCGTCTTCATTGTGGAGAGCTTCAGATTCTTGGGCACAATCATCTCACAGGATCTGAAGTGGGAGCAGAACATCAGCTCCATCCTCAAGAAGGTCCAGCAGAGGATGTACTTCCTGCGGCTCTTGAGGAAATACGGACTCCCCCATGAGCTGCTGCTGCAGTTCTACACATCAGTCATCGAGTCTGTCCTGTGCACCTCCATCACTGTGTGGTTCGGAGCTGCCACTAAGCAGGACAAGACCAGACTGCAGCGCACTGTGAGGACTGCTGAGCGTATCATTGGTGTCCCCCTGCCCTCTATCCAGGACTTGTACTCCTCCAGGACGCGAAAGAGGGCAGGGAACATCATGATGGACTCCTTTCACCCCGCACACAGACTGTTTGAACTGCTCCCATCAGGGAGACGCCTCAGAGCCCTCCAGACCAAAACAAGCAGACACCGGAACAGCTTCTTCCCCACAGCAGTCACTATACTGAACAGTACAGTTAACAGATAACTCACTATTGCATACTTCATTTCATTTTATTTTATTTTATTTTATTTTATTTTATTTTTTTGTCTTATTTTATTTTATTCTTATATTTATTCTATTTTATTTATCTTCCAACACCTTCAATCCACTCACTACTGGACTGGTACGCATTTCATGTTTCATGTACATTACATATTTGTATATTTGAAAATATTTTTATATTTTATATACTAGAGAGACAACAACTGCCGGCAAAAAATTCCTTGTATGTGTTTGCGTACTTGGTGATTAAACCTGATTCTGATTCTGATAACCTGCTTGACAAATTCCTCTAAATTTTCAGTTGTATAAAGAACTACAGTATTTGGTTCACCACTCCCCAAAAGCTTGGCTATAACTGAAGCACACATGTCTTTGTTGTGAGTAGAACCTGAAGGACCTGCTTCAGTATTTTGGAAATGAGATGAAGTATTTCATCAGTTACAGACTGAGAATTGTTTACTGTCTCTGTGTCGTTGTTGAAAGGGATCTGGTTAGACACACTTGTGTTATCAATGGAGCTGTGTATCTTAATGAGATACACCAAAGGATGAATTACAGAGGAAACATCTCAACATTTTGGCTAAATAAGCTACTTATGGTTTGTTTAACAGCTTTGCTCTGAGCTCTTTTACTCTGGGAGATTCTTCAGTTGAACAGCTCATCAAAAGCAGCAAAGGATGTACATGACTGACATGACAGAAGCTTTTTGTCCAAGACAATATAAAAGGTGAAAACCTGGGTCTTTGAAGTTCCTGTGGCAAGAAGATATGGCTGATGGGTTCCTTCAGTGGTCAGGAGATGATCCTCAAGGCTTTGGGATGACTGAAACAAGAGAAATATGTTTACAAAAATGTGTTTCTAAAACTCAGCAACATCTACAGTATTTGGAAGTTTTGACAAACCTTCTGAAATTTTACCAGATGATCCGTTGCCTCTCCGACGCTGATCTTTGTGGGACGCTTTCTTCCAGCTGGTTGTGGAGTGAGAAGATGAAGCAGCACCAGAAGAGAAGCCATGTTGCTGTCCCACTCTGGGGACAGAGTGAAAAGTACTTTTACACTCATTATATATATTAAGTCGTGTGTTTATGATATTACTCTGTGCATTGTTCTAATGGTTTTACTATGATCTTAAACATATACACATATAACAACTATTAATGGCCCAGTCATTATAAATCTGTGCTGGAGAGCAAAGCAATGTTCAGCCCTCACACTGTATCTTAACTGCAGACTTAAGTGGCCTATTTAGACTCAGAGATGCTTTTGTAAAATAAATCAATAAAAACACAATAAACTGATGACTGTTGGACGACTCACATAACTGCATTACTATTCTGATGATAACTGTACCTGCTTCATCAGCAGTGTCAGATCCTTCATTCAGGGCAGCTTTCAGTTGTTGTTTTAAGAGAGACGTCTCTTTCAGGTTCCTGCCTCCTTGATAACTTTATCTTTAAAACTGCTGTTCCATTTTTCAAGGAACCTTGAAGCAACCTCTGCTCCAAACAGCAGTGAGAAGTCTTGCAAAATCTAAATAAAAAGAGAAAAACAACATTTTCAAACGTTTAAAATAAACCAATTTTTTACTTAAAAATATATTTAATACTAACCAGTCCCATGACATCCAAGAAACGTGGAAACGTGTAATACATCAGCTGACCGCTGTGGGTCATGAAGAATCTGCTGACAGTAGTAGAAGGTTTCCCTCATCCTCTGGAAAACTAAGTCAGGATCAGCTGTGTGGTGAAGGAGAGATATGGCTTCCATGCATTCATCTCTGATTGGCTGATCATCATATGTTCTGGATGATGTGGGACCTCCTTTTAGCTCCACTCTACTCTGGGATGAAGACGTGGTTCTGGATTTGTCTTCATGCACCACTCAAGAAAGGGTTAGGGCCTTTGTTGCTTTGAATATCATAGAAGTGTTCCTGAAAGAAAAAAGCTGTCTCAAGAACAAATACTGTCATTTTTGGAGTATGGGTCTTTCAAAGATGGGAAAAGTGAAACAATCCTGAAGGCATTGAACTCTTTTGTTGCTTTACTAACAGCTCTCCTGCAAGCGGGAAAAATCTCTTACCATTTTTGTCTATTTTTATAAAAGGATACAGGATTAAGTTGAAGCCTCTTACCCTTCTTTTCCATGCATGTGAGCAACAATAATATAAACCAGTAACCGTGTGGTGGAATATTTCCAACTTCCAGTCTCTTCATACTCTTTAATCACAGTCATCTCTGCTGGTTTTGAAGTAAGAATTTGCTCCACATTCTAAAAAAGAAAACATTATAAAAATACAACTACACTTAGATCTATGTTGTAAGCAAATACATTCATCTAATACCTGTACATATTACTTGCATTTTTTAGGAATTATGTCTAATAAATAATGATTAAAATCTAGTTGTATACAAGTTGGAAAACAATTACAATTTTTGCAAGGACACTGTCCATCAAAGGCTGGCATCCAGAATCACTTGTGTCTCTGCTTAAAGTGCTTGAGACTGACAGTGTATCTGTCAGACTTGGAGAGGAGGAGCCTTCACACCTTTGCTGCAGGACACTTAGATCTGAAGATCACACACACACAAGTATAAGACAAATAAAATCTAAAGTCCAGCACATTAAAACTATATCACAGACTTGAAACATCCTCATCCACCTCTGCTCCCTGTTGATCTGTGACTTTCAGTGTTGTAGTCTCTGGGATAAGAAACTTCTGCTGGACTATACCATAACAACTCCACGTTACAAAATGTTTACATCTTTATTAATTTAATACTAAACATCTGACTGACCTGCACTGAGAAAATCTGAGAAGCAAGCCTCTTCCAGTTTAATGTACTTCTTCTTCCCTCCATGTTGTACTTTGATCAACATGTTGGCTTGACATAAAGGAAGAAAATGTCATATGTGTTGAGAATATTCCATGTGCAATAACTCATGTGCAGTAATTTATTCTTTCCACCTCTTAGAGTGCAATGTTGGTTTGCAATGTTTGTATATACTTTATATATTTTAAATTTTATTTTAGTACTAAGATTATTCAAGAGTTTATTTTACTTTTATATTTTATTTCATTTACATTCCATTTTTTATACCAGCACCTTAGTTAGTTACTTTAGTAACTAACTTAACTTAGTTAGTTACTTTTTACTTTGTACAGCTGCTTTACTATGTTTTTTGGTGTTGTACTGCTGCTGGTACCCAAATATTCCCAAGGGACCTCCCAAAGGGATTAATAAAGTATATTCTGTTCTATTCTATTCTAATAACATGTTCAAGTTAAAATTTATCCCAACTACACACTGTTAAAATACACGTTTCTCACCGCTGTTCAAAACAGCAAGGCTACAGTTTATAAGCTCAACTGTTAGCATGCTAGCCAAAACTGACTTTTCAGCTACGTCTGTGCCGTTGAGCCGGAAATTATACTCTTGAAACACCGACATGCGGTGGCATTGTTGGATGGTTATTTCCAAAACAGTATTAATTACCTACAAGATGCGCGTCGTCATTAATTTGTGAAGCTTATCAAACAGTTTGTCATTACCGTCATACAGACACATCACACGCCACAGACAGTATGGCCGACATTAACATCCACAATGGCAGCTAAGGACAGTTAGCTAACTAATGCTGCGGGAGCTACTTGCTCTAAATAATGGAGTAAAAGCAATGGGGTTACGTTCAACATCAAGTTCGCAGTCATTAGCGGTAATATGTAAGTAGATAAAGTGAGAACAATGAGAAAATATCACGCATTTAAAGTACTTTTTGATAAAAATCATGCTCTTACCAGCCTTGTGACGATGTTCCTTGTGCTGCTTATGCTGCGATAAAATGCGTCGTGAACTCCAGGGGCAGAGTTAAAACCAGATCCTGAACACCAGGGAATAAACTCCAAAATTCAACTCGGCCTGGGTGTACACCTTAACACAAACTGTAGTCAGAGTTATAAAATAAACTCCAGAAATGTAACTCTTTCACACTTTTTTGCCTGACTCCAGATTTTAGTGCTTTGTGAATTTGCTGTGTGTTAGTACATGTAGTTGTGTACAGTTCAGCTGCTGCTGTCCTTGGTGCTGAATTCACTAACCCAGCTGAATGGTCCTGAGTGCTTATTGTTGTAATTCGTTTAGTATTTTGGAGAAGATTGAATATCATTAGTATGGGTTATGTTTTGGTTAGTGTTAGGCTTTCAGTTATAATGGTTAAGGTTAGGTTAGGTTAAGGGGCAAGGGAATGCATTATGGCAACATGTGTCCTCACAACTATATTAAGACAAGAATGTGACCTTCAGAAGAAAAAAGAACAAGGGAAACAGATTTATCCAAAGATCCTCGACTATCTTCAGCAACATTTAGTGGGTTTGTTATTCTTTGTTTCTACAATGATGAGAGAAGTGTATCCAGAGGGCTGCTGCTCAGATGATAATGGTAGGACACAGACTTTCTTTACAGAAACATTTCCTCTGTTGTTCCACACAAACATGGAGGAGAATCCTAACAGGAAGAACCAGCAGCTCTGCTTGGGTCTCAGTGTCAGCCAATCCTTGTGGGAGATGCAAGTTCTAGAAATAAAATATTGATGTGATTTTGGGTTCATCACTTTCACAGTTCCCTGACAACAGAACCCAGCAGTGTTGACCTTGTGTTGTAGCTGACAGATGAGGCTCTGTGTTAGCAGACTGGTAGAACTGGTAGTAGGTACTGGATGCTCATATTTTACTGACAAACCTTCAGGTTAAAACACTGGAGCAGGTTTGACTTTGGAATGTGTGTGTGTGTGTGTACAGTTCAGCTGCTGCTGTCTTTGGTGCTGAATGGTCCTGAGTGCTTATTGTTGTAATTCATGTGGTATTTTTGAGAAGATTGAATTTCATTAGTATGGGTTATGTTTTGGTTAGTGTTAGGCTTTCAGTTATAATGGTTAAGGTTAGGTTAAGGGGCAAGGGAATGCATTATGGCAACATGTGTCCTCACAACTATAGTAAGAAAATAGAGAGGGAGAGAGAGAGAGAGAGAGTGTGTGTGTGTGTGTGTTTGTCCTTTGATGCCTTTGATGTATCAACATTCTACAGTCTGATGTCACAGGCTGCAGTAAGTGGACACACAGCCAGAGACAAGTTCAGAAGTCAAACAGGAGCAGAAACAGTTGGACTGGACAGGACTTGCTCATGATTTAGGAAGAAAGAAGCACTCAGATATTTCTGCACAATTATTGACAATGAAGGGAGGAGCTACTGCTGTTACAAGGACAAGAGAAAACTACAGGAAAGTCCAGATCAGCTCCAAGGTTTTCAGTAAGTCAGTCTTTTTTAGTTGATGTCAGTGTTTCAGTTCAGTGGGATGTGTTTGTTGTGTTGTTTATTTATGCTAATTGTATCTGTGAGATTTTCATATAGTTTCATATAGTTGAAACAGGTGTCCTCCAAGTCTTTTTATCATTTATGTTGAAGATCAACCACCAGTGCTTTGCATGTGGAACAGTAGTTTGCCTGCAGCCACAGATCCAGACTCTGCAGCTCTGGAGGTGGAAGTAACTGCAGAGACGAGAAAGCACAACACCATGGGAGAGAGAAGAAGCCAAGTTAGTAACATACATTAATTGGATATGAATGTGTACAGATGGGAGGGAGAGGAGGAGAGAGGAAATCAGTGCATCATGTGAAGTCTTCCAGCAGTGTAGACCTATAGCAGCATAACTAGTGGCTCATTCAGGAAAGCCTTACTCAGCTCTGACTATAAGGTTCATCAAAAGGGAAAGTTTTAAGCCTCCTCTTAAACATGGAGGGCGTCTGCCTCCAAGACCCAAACTAGTAGATGGTTCCACAGTAGAGGAGCCTGATATCTGAGGGCTCTGCCTCCCATTCTCTCTATTGGAGACTTGAGGAACCACAAGTAAACCTGCATTCTGGGAACACAATGTTCCAGGGTAGTAGGGGATGGCTGCACTGCTGCTGTGACCCGGCTTGGTAACACAGCCGGCCATTGCCAACTCTTAACATTCTCCTCTCCTTAGCTGTGTCTTCAGTAGCTAAACTTGTGTATCTATGCTGAAGATTAGAGAGAAAGCTCTGTTCTAAAACGTCTCTCTGTTTTCAGCTCTCAGGACTTTTGCAACTTCTACCTCAGTCTCTACAGTTTGGAGTTTAGTCTCACTCCTGTGCTCTTGTTTGTACTTTGGGATATCAGCCTTATGTCACTGTTTACTGATCAATTACAGCCATATCAGAGCTGTAATATGTTACTGATAATGCAAACCAAACTTTTCCTGCTTAGCTGGGGAAAAGTTGTAGGAATATTGATTGTAGTTATCAGTGCTTGCCTCGGTCCTCGTTAGCCTATCACCACATGAGGGCACTCTATAAAAGGGTGCTGTGGCCATCTTGACCCTCTCTTGCTCCTGGCTCCGAGGCCCACTTCCTGGTCGCCCGCTTCCCTCCGCCTTGTCGTCGCTGGCGCAGACGCCGAACTGCCGATCCTCCACCGACGTGCGCGGCTCGTGGGTTCATTCCCAGTGCTGCAAATTAGCCGCAGGTTGCTGCTAGCCTCCACTGTTGCTGAGTGGACACGCTCGGCTTCTCTCTCCCTCAGGTGATCACACGTAGCCTGATCGAGAATTATTTGCCAGCTGCTTTGTCCTGCACGGAGAACAAATACTGCTGCTTTGCCTTGTTCTACCGTACCGGGATGTTTCTGCCGCGGTTCTCCGCTGCGGTTCTGCCGGTCGCTCCGGTGTTGCCGCTGTCGGGCTGCGCAGGTGGCCAACGCAATCACCCCCTACCTACACTAGTATTGAATGGGCAGTTTCCTCCGCCTTGGGCCTGGACTTTTAAAAATTGAATGAATGCACGGTGGGGTTGCTCCTCATTTAATGCCCCCATTTCCTTTGTTGCTTGTAGTTAGAATGGGTTTTGGGTTATTGTTTTGATTATTTTGTTTTTTTTTATAGCTTTATTTCTGTTAGGTTAGGTTATTTGGTTTATTAAATGTGTTTAACTAGGTCCTGTGCTAGTTTTTTTTTTTTTTCTTTTTCTTTCTTTTCTTGCTTGCTTTTTTTTAAGTTCTGTGATTCAGTTAGCCCTGATATTCAGTTGGATTTTGTTTTTTGTTTATTGTTTTTCTTGACTGTTTCTTTTGCTTGTGACAAGAATTTTACGTTATGTTTACTTACTGATATTCTTAGTGCTCTGATTAATTTGTAAGCATTGATTTATTGTTTTCTTTTGTTAGTATTTGTATATTGGTTATTTGTTTTCCTGTGTTTTCCACTAATTTTATTTCCTTGTCCCCTTTTCAGTGGCTGAGAGCCGAAGGTGGTGGCGGTGGTAGTGCCGGGTGGTGGTTTCCCCCTCTTTCCTGTGTCATGTGCCTCCCCTGGTCCTGGGTTCCTTTCACTATGTGTGCGTGGGTGTGTGTGGCTGGGGTGATAATTTTTGTATATTATTTGGGATCCCTCACCCCTCTCCTCGAGCTGGCCCCCTGGTAAGACTCAGCCCTGATAGGGTCTCCCCCCTTTCCCCTCACGTCCCCTGTGTGTGAATGGTGTTTTATAATGTTTAAAGACATACTGAAGTTATTTTGAAATAAAGTATATTGATTATTGCTCTGGAACCACGTCTCTGCCCGTTGTAAAACAAACCTGGGTGCCTTGGAGTTGGTACAGTTGACTAAAACAATTTCCGTGGGCGAAATTCCCAAGGTGGCGTTGTCTGGCTTCGTAGGTTGCTCTTAGTTGGGTGTTGTAGTGATTGACACCATCCGCTATCTGCTACAACCGCCATTATCATCTATCTCATCTCCCTCGCTCGCCACACTCAGATCAACAACTTCATTTGCTGTGCAGTAAAGTGGAAAAACACTTTTTCCACTGTTCCAGCACAGTTTGAGTGTTAGTGACCATTCATATCATGACGTGATGTGACTACAACCAACACAATGGAAAATCCTATTTCTATCTCCAACACTGAAATATCACATTCAGTGTGCAGCTCACACTGTTGGTGGTGGGTGTCTTCAGACTCCCTGAAAGCTGACATACAGTATTAGTTGAAGAAGGTAGTATTTTTATTTTGGATGAAACACATCCAGGTGTATCACTGTCCCTGTATAATGTGCTGACTTCAAAAAATTGAATTCCTAAACCATCACTGAAGTTCATTGTGCAGAAGTGACTGTTACATGTCCAGGCTCCACAGTATACCATGGACCTTCTGCACCCCCACACCATGAGCTGATCTCTTAGGTCAGGACTTTCTAAATGTACCTCGGACATGTTTTAAGACTCAGGAAGATTGTGCTTTCCAGTTTGCAGCCTCTAAACTTTGGAATAATCTCCCAGTAAGTCTGAGGTGTGTGGACTCTGTGGACTCTTTCACAAAGCAGATACAAATCCATCTGTTCAGACAGGTTTTTAGGTAACGTGGTATTTTATGTTTACACTTGTGTTCTATATCTGCTCCTCTCTTGTATTTTATCTGCTGTTCTTATTGTTTTATTTATTTGTTTCTCTCTCTTTGACTGTGAAGCAGTTTGTGACTACACTGTAAAAAAAACTGTAGTTTTTACGGAAAAAAACTGGCAGCTGTGGTTGCCAAAATATTTCTGTAAAAAATACAGTGAAAATGTAAACATGTTTACAGGACAATTAGTAAATTTTACAATAAAAAGTTGTTAAATTAGACCAAATAATTAACATTTAAAATTGGTAAATATCATAGCTATTTAGAGTAAAATTTACAGAAACAAACTGTTAAATTACCATCTTAAAATCAAACCTGTACAATTAAACAGTGCTGTTAGTTCGGTATTTTTCTGTGAAATTGAATGAGATTCAATGTAAAAAATACAGAAAATGAAAGTAAATCTTACTAAAAGAACTGGTATAATAACAGCAATGGCATAGTAAATCGAAGGATATTTTTTGTAAATCACAACAATTAAAACTGTAAAAAGTATCAGATGTCCTGTAAAGTTGTTTACATATTTACTGTAGTTTTTACAGAATTATTTTGGCAACCACAGCTGCCAGGTTTTTTCCGTAAAAATAACAGAATTACCAAGCTAGAAACAAAGTTGCCAAATCTAATTATTTTCTAGTTTTCAAGTAAGACTTTAACACCAAAATAATAACATATACTTTTAAAACATTTTTGCACAAAGTAGTAAAACGCATACAAATAACTTATTACTTTGTTTATTAAACAATTGGCATTTAAAACTGTTTTGCCAATTCTGCCTGTAAAAACACTCTCATTAAGGCATGTAGATAAACAATACATAACTGAAACCAAAATATTCATTATCCACATTGTGTGTACAAAGAATTACCAAGCTAGAAACAAAGTAGCCAAATCTTATCATTTCCTAGAATCCAGTTCAAGTAAAACTTTAACACCAGACCACTAACATATATTTTTAAAACCTTTTTGCTCAAAGTAGTAAAGAGCATACAAATAACTTATGCCTTTCCAAAAGTTTAAACTATTGGCATTTAAAACCGTTTTGCCAATCCTGCCTGTAAAAACACTCAATAAGGCATGTGGATACACAATATATCACTGAAACCAAAATATTCAGTATCAACACATTTTGTGTGCGTTTGTGTGTACAAAGAACTGTTCTCTAACAGTACAAAGTAACAAATGTGAGGTCAAAAAGTTATTTGTCTCTTAAAATGAAAGAACTGAAACAACAATCTGAGTGAGACAAATATTACATGTCTTAAGTCTTACTGAGTTCAGTCCATTCAGACATCCCGCCACTCATGATCCGAAAGTTCCTGGATCAGCGTAAGGACTCTTGGGTTTACATGAAGACAAGACTTGCTTTTCTTCTCCACTTTGGTGCCCTTCTCTGGGTTAATGGAGAAGAAGCACCTAGGGAAATGACAAACATGACCATTAGTATTTTCTTTTTGAAAAATGCAAAATCAAGTCACTGTACAACTATATAATATTTTTAAACCTACTGATGAAATGAAATCTGAAGTCAAATTAATAGAACACCTATTTTGATGTATTCAGTTAATAAAGTAAAAATACAAATCCCAAAAGACACACCTCTGCAGAAACTCCAGGGTTGATGCCAGCTCCAGGGATAGTGGATGTTGAAACAATAATAACTTCCAAACATCATGCAGAGCGCAGATAAGAAGGAGGAGATGTTTTCTTGCACAATAGTTCGATCCACACTCAGCATGAACCGTTTGGAGGAGAAGCAGGATTGTCCTAAAAACAATAAACAATAAGAGCAACAATAAAAACAAAATTCATAAACTCTTATGTTGTCTTGCCTTGAAATATAGCAAATATATTGCTAAAATTCAGGATGCCAACATGCTAATATGATGATTCTGCACCTTCTAAGAGCTTTTAATATAACATTATCCACCCAGAATGTATGTCAGGCAATGGTGTTAAACACAACAGTTTACACAATACCTATATAATAGATACAGCACTGATTTGATGTCAGGCAGGACATTACAGGAAAAGAATGAATGAAACTCAATACATAAGTCCAAAAGACAAAAGAAATTAAATGTTAACTTACCACACACAACAATGGTAGGCATCAAATGAACTTCATCAATCTGTATTTCCCCTGCCAGGGATGTGTCCTCCACATAACAGAACATCTTGTCTTCCCTCTCATCAAAGTAGGAAAGTAAAAGAAGGATCATCTCTATGACATCATCAGAGCAACCACTCTGTTCTCCTCGCATCAGTTTAACCTTTGTAACATCATGTAGGAACTTCATGCTCTTTTTGACACAGTAAGTGTTCATGTAGTTCAGGAGACGCTTGCCCTTCAGGTCCAAATTCCTGGTAAAAGTTTCTTTAAGGTCAATTCCGGTGAGTTCTTTGAAATGAACTGCCATGCCACATCCATCAAATAAAAACGGCCACTCTTCCATGAGATGTTTTATATTTTCCCCCTGGTTGACTTTCTTACGCTGTGAGTAGAAAGTGGACTTCATCAGATGTTTGATTTCTTCTGGATTTGCATCAGTTTCTTTAGTCATCATTTTCATCTTTTCTTTCTTCTCGTGCTGACTTTCTGCAGTCTCACCAAGTGGTAGGAATTTAACATCCCACTTAAGGCACCCATAAGTGTCTTGCATTTCTGCTCTTTGTTCTGGAGAGATCTCATCTGAGTCAGACTCATCAGTGCGAGCTTTTCGTTTTCTTATCTTTGGTGATGTGAATCGTCTCACATTCTCTATTCTATTTTGCAGTTGCTTGACAAGAGAGTGATAACCCGTTCCAATCACATCTCCCTCGATGACGTCCTGAGAGATTTGGGATATTTTGCTACCATTTGCTTAGCAACTTCTGTAGAGTTCCTTTTACTCACATGAGAACTTTTTCGCATCATCTCGCTAACCACAATCCGGACCATTTCTCTTCTCAATCGTGGAGTGGGTCGTTTTTCTCTTTCCAGTGATTGCATTAGCTCTTCTGGAAATTTATCCCAGGGAATAATAAAAGTATCGATCCAATCTGGAGCAGAGTTTCGACAGCTGGAGGAGGAAGAGGAGCTTTTAGGTGACACAGACTTCAAAGATGCTTGGGGTCCTGGAGAAATGTCAACACAGGAGCTGCTGGTTTCGGGGCTCTGGCCTGCAAAACACATACAGAAGATAAAGAAAATGCAATGAACATGTTTCTATTTTTACAAGTAACTGTTATGTAGGGTAATTTAAGCTAATAAGTTAAATGTACTGCACTGTGAGACTCACATCTCAGTTTCCAAGCAGCAAGAGCTTTTCGGGCTTGAATCGGCCTTAATGCCACCAGCAAGTCAGCTTCCTCTATAAATGTAAAGTCCTCATGTGTCTCCACACCAAGGGGCTGCAAATGTTCTTCTAAAATATCTTTAGTAACTTCTGAAAGGTCAGGCAAGACATCATTGATGGCAGTGCGTAGGAATGTCTGGTCCATGTTCCTCAATTCTGGAAGACTATGAAACAAACAAGACACAACAGACAGCAACACGTGACTCGATGTTTTTATACAAACTGCAGGTGGTATGGGTGCTTATTTGGAGAGTGCACTGTGTTTCAGTGGAATGAATTGATGCCCATTTACAAAATATGACTGTAATGGGTAAAAATCTACAATGTCATTAATGTTAAGGCATTGACACTTTGTGCCCTGCTTTGTCACAGAGTATAAGTGATATTCAGAATGATAGTCAGCTTTATGAATATCCATCACAAAATAAATGGCTGCATCATTCTGGATTAGAATAAGGAGAAGTTCTCCAAACTCCATAGACTCATCATTTTTTGAAACAATGAAATGCCCTTTTTTATAGGATGTACCTTTAAACTGTATATCGGTTGAAACTGTAGTATTATGTTCTGAAAAATCAAACTCTCTCAGTGCATGTGTAATTGCATCGCTGTAAAGACTCGGATAAAAAGTACAACTGTCTTTTACATGTAGAAGAGGACTGCAGCCTGGCCCAGCTGAGAGATAAGCTTTAAAGTTTTGCAGATGTTTTTAAAGTTTTTCAAATGTCTGGCACATCTCTTGAAATAGCTATGCTTACTTTAAAAACGAATTGTCCAAACTCTGATCAAGGGCCCAAATTTTAAAATTAATGCTGGGTAATGTCGCAGAAAATGGTGCTTTGGTTTTAGTGGAGTTTCAGGAAATAAACTCTTTCTTGAGTCCAAATATTCCTGTACTAAGATATCGAGATAAGCTACCTGTGACAAAGAAATCTTCTGTGCACAAATCATATCAACAATGTCTTTAAGTTGAAGAGTTAACTGCCACACATCATCGTCAGGATTTGCACTTTATCACCAATTAATACAGGCAGCAACCTTAAAAAATTCCAGTTTTGGATGGCTTGACCTGCAAGCTTTGTCCCATCAGAACTGACAGTGCACGGTTTTGTTAGAGCATCAGAGCCTTTGTACTTGAACTGCATGATGCGCCTGTTTAAAAGTGAATACGTAAACCATTTCTTTTTTTTAATAAAATATTTCAAATACAGTGCAACATCATAGGCTAAGACACCCTCAAACATGTCATGGCCTAAGCAAGGTGGAAGACCTGGCTGGCAAACATGGTAAGATTTCAGAGAATTGAAAACAGAGTTTACCTTAATGCCTTTACTGTCTTGTCTGTATTGTCCGTCCTCTTGTAGATCAGGGACAACAGAGTCGTAGCTTTGGGGGGTGCGCTGTGGACCACAAACATTGGGATCACTGCCTTGAAACTCTTTCAGTGTAATTTCACAGTACCTGCAAAAATACTGAGAACGGCTAAAGTTTTCAGTAAACCCGCCTATGCTGTGTGACCCCAAATTATCACCAGCAATGCAATACAGACCTGCTTTGACTGTTTCACTGCCCACAGTTATGCCATTTTGCTCCAAATCTTTTAAATCCACTAACAACTCAGAGAAAACTGTGGCACTTCCAAATCTTTTGAAGTCATTCTCTGCACATAATAAGACAAGGGACATATGGTCAGTGTTGGACCGCACATGAGCTGGTAAATTTGCCACAGAAAGGTAGACAGCTACAACCTTGTGCTTTTTCTTTGCAGAGCCAAGAGGATTCACTATCTCAAAAGCATCTTGGTACAAAATTAACTTCAGGCAGCCTGGATTCTCTGTGAAGAACTGATTAGATTTAAAGTTTTGTCCATCACATGTATCACTGAAAATATTTGAGTCTTCATTTGGCTGTTGGGACACTGCATCCTTCCATAAATCAGATTCTATTAAGTTCTTCACTGTTTCTGTAATAGGAACGTAGTAAGCAAACTGCTGTGTCATATTTTCATCATTTCCTAATGCTATTTTCGTTCGTAATGGTCCCCGATGACAGACAGAGAACAGATCAGAATCTTTTACACAATCACAAATTTTGCCAATGGCACCATCTGTCAGACACATGTGATCTCTTAAAAAAGAACATAATTTATTTACAGTGTAATCCTGTCCCAATTCATGTACATTTTGCATCTCCTCAACTATCGTCTGAATTGTTGAAGCTGGAAGCAGGAGCTGCCCTTGCAATTTCAGATAGAATAAGGATAGGTTCCTCAGAAAAGTGTCATTGAAATCATGAGGCAAATCAATGCTTTCTTTTGCCATAGCACCTGCACTCTGAGTTGCATCTTCATATGCAATGGGGGCAGAGGAATGAGAAACAGCTTTCCTGTACATATCACTAACCTTATCCACTGAACAGGCTCTGTGTTTCCTGGACATATGAGCAGTGAATGATGATTTTACACTAAATGTATTTTTACAGCCAGTTATTGGACATGCCACAGTTCGCCCCTCCACTATGTGTTCTTTTAAGTGGGCTATAAGTTCCTTCACTGTGTGGAACTGACATTCACACATTGAAATGGCACATTAAAATCAGAAACAATGGCTGAAGCTGTAACCGAGGGGCAGCCATGTTGTGAACCCGATAGAAATGAGCTTTAAAAGCTGCATAAGAACTAAATGACCGCTTGCAGTCAGTGCCAACACATTTGAAAAAACAATCTGGTTTGTTTCTATGAATCCTACAATGTAGCACATAGCCCCTCAATGTCACTAACGTTTTGCTACAAAATCGGCAGGTAATCATTTTGTATAATAAACGTCCTCTTTTTGCTGCTGCGACAACACTGCCAAACTCACTGCAAATACAGCTGGGTGAAAAACGAATTGGGTTAGCTTACCACGGCTCCGAATATTGTCTGTTCTTGTTTAAGATGTGGCACACTACGCAACAAAGTGGCAGCTACAAAACGCGAGTAAATATAAAATGGTGCCTTTTTTCAAATTTTAACAGCACTACTCATTAACTCCAACAACGTGCATAAAACGTGATAGCATGTAGAGATTAGCATGCAACCCGTGTCAACACGTGTTATTAATATTTCACGACTGCAAACTATAACTTTACCTTGTATAACAAACACAGACTAAACCGTGTTTTCTATATCAACATATAGTCGTGTATTTAAAAGACATAAATTCTTAGCTTACCGAAACAACAAATCCTCTTTCTGCGGGCAGTTTTCTTCAGGTGTTCTTCTCTTTCCTCGTCTCTCATTCTCTCTTCACACGTGCGGCGGTAAGCCATGAGCAGAGTCCAATGAAAAAGCACAACCAGGGGTACTACTCACTGGTTGGACCATCAAGTTTGAAATTCAAATACATTCGCTTGTTTTTGCGGGAATGCATTTACAAGGATTAGGCTGAAATTTAGTTACAGTACAGTAATCCCATAACATTTTATAGGCCATTGTAATTATATCATATATCATATATTATATATTAGCCTATATATACAGACTATTATATTCTTATTTGTAGGTTATCATAACTTTCAATTTTATTTCAAATAAAATAAATTTCAATTACTACATTGTAATAATGAATTACAGTATCAGAAGGGTTCTCATTTATTATATATACATGGACTTCCACAGTCCTCCTGTGGTGCTATGGAGGAAAAATGTTCAAAAAACATGGCACATAATGCCTATGCAATGCCGTCAGCCAGGGGCTATTCAGAATAGCAATAAAATAAGAAATTCTTGACAAATATGGATGTTTTTGTTTGTTTATAAACACTATTCATACAAATATGATTTTAGAGTTAAGGTCTGTAACGGTTTTTGCCTGTAAAATATACCATATGTGTTTCTTAAAAATAGTAGCCTGTAATCTGCCTTACCAAAACAGTCATTTAAACATCATTATTTTGTATTTTTAACACGACTATATAGTTTTTTGTATTACAGTTATTATGTGTTTAAAGTACAGCCATCTGCTAATTTTACAAACGAATTTGATTATTTAAACAGAATCTTACCATACAATTAACAGTTATGTTTGGTTTTATGTTTAACAGTATATTACTGTAAATTATACATAGTTCTATTGTATTCGTATTTACAGTTTTTTATGTTTGGATTTTACATAATTTTGATATAAAAACTACAGACATTTTTTACAGTGTAGATTAGAGTCTTTGTGGAGGCAGAGTGATGAGTCTGTGCTTTAAATGACAACTTCTTACCTAAAACTACAAACCGTTCATCCTGCTTCATCCTGTGCCCACGACAAACTTGATAATGAGCTCACAAAGAAACTAATCTCACTTAAGGTCTCAAACATTGTTCTCCTTCAAATCTTATACCAACAGCCTGTAAAAGAAACAGCGTTCTCCTGTTGGCTTTTTAATTAGGTATTGAATTTAATGTTTTATTAGTGATATGATTGTCAGTTGTTAATGTGAATCATAGTATGTTGCCTCTTAAATACAGTCACAGCAGTGTTTGTCCTTCAGAGCGGTGCAGAGGCTGAACTGGGCTGTGTCTCTTTTGTCAGAGTGAGGTGTAAAGGTGCTCTCATGAGTGTTTGTCTGCTGACTGCTGGTAGAAATTAGGGATGCACCGATGCATCGGCTGAACATCGGTATCGGCCGATGTTCGCCTCGTAAACAGCAATCGGCAAATAAAGATGACATTCACCGATGGCAGTGGCCGATGATTATGTGTTGATTTACATGGGAACAGTTAGAACAGTACCTTACATGATGGAGAGATTTGCTGGAACAAAAACGCGCCATTGCTACTACATATGCCGCAGACTACGACCTCCCCGCCACTCTCAGTGCGCACCAGTGGCAATTAATTTAAAACTTTACAACACTCCTCTCCCCGTTTGAACAACTAACAAGAGAAGTTAGCTAATCAGAGGCATGAGCTGCCGACGTCATCCCCTCTGTGAGCGCCCTGAGACGTCTTCTGAGCTAGCAGGCTGGGACAGACCACGGCGTTACAACAACAAAGACCTCACTATTTGAGGCTGTAAATAAACGCTTCGATCAAATCGAGTATGATCCCATGTTCTGCACTGCTACCTTATTGGATCCCAGATACAAACAACACGCACGAGCAATACTTCACGCGCACCTGTTGCCTGCTGCCGGTGCCGAGGATGGGACGCGCGATGGAGAGAGCGCATATCACCCACAGCGCAAGAGGCAACGACCCGACGCAGCAGGGCCCTCGCTGCATGATATGTTTGAGAAGATTGTGGAGGAAAACGGGCCAGAGAGGCCAAGCTCCTCTGTATCCCAACAATTGGATATTTTCTTAGCAGAGACCCCTATTCCCAGATGTGAGACTGCATTTGGTTATTGGAGAAATAATCACCTGCGTTTTCCAGAACTGGCACAAATGGCACGCACCTTTGTGCGCAATGCACCAGCGCGCAGAGTGAGCGGCTGTTCAGCTGTGTCTCATATTTTGGATGAAAAGAGAAATATACTTTGCAGCGACAAGGCAGAGGTGCATATCTTTGTAAAGAAAAACATGCCTCTTACTAAGAAGTAGGCAAGAGATACAGCAGGTGATTTATGTATCATTAGTGTTCAGTAGAGGAGGCCCACTCTATGGGACTGTTTTTCCTGAGAGGCCAATTTTGTTTTTTATAAAGATGCCCCATGTTCCAGCCTGTGAGTTCTGTCTGAAAAATACACAAGGTGAAAGATTTATTAATAACATAATTTATTTATTTTCCAATTGTTTTTACATTTACACTTGATGTATTTTTATATTTCACAAAAATATTTTTTATTGGGCAATGTGGTACTGAAAATCTTCTCATTGAGTAAGTTTTTGTTTATCAGGCTAAAGCCACTCAAATAATTTTGTTGGGCAATGTAAGTACTGTAAAAATTTTCATTGATTAGTGAGCAGTCTAAGAGGGCTGTGGAAAGTTATTTTTCAGAAAAGAACTTGTCATGTGAATTAAGGTTATCTTAAATGTCAACTAAAAATTGACATTAAAGGTTGTTCTTGTTTCATAAATTTGTCTGATTGAATTTGTGCTCATTCAAGGATAGTACGATGAAGAGCTGAAAGACTTAGTAAAACAGTTCAGTAATGTTTCCGTGGAACAAAAAGAGAGAATAGATAACAAAAAGAAAAAACATCGGCATCGGCCATCGGCCAAGTTTTTATTTTAAACATCAGTATCGGTATCGCCCAGAATTTCACAATCGGTGCATCCCTAGTAGAAATGACTGGAAAGTGTCTTTCTGTCTCCTGTCAGTCCATAATAAGTCCTCATTCAAGGACTCCAGGACTGGTTTCAGAGGGTTCTTCATCTCTCTCTGCTCTCTGTGCTTTGCACCACCCACATTCCAACTTTGAGAAGAGTTTTTGTTCATCAGATATTTGTTTTGTGATCAATACAGAAATGTGCTCTTTCTCTACACCGTGCGGCTGCAGTAAGTGGCCCCCCGAGAAAAAGCCAGGGGAAACAGTTGGACTGGGGAAGGACTTTTTTATGTTAGGAAAAAAAATCAGTTTTTTAAAAATTTTTTTAAAAAAAGGGGGTATTTTCAAGGCAAGAGGCAAAGGTTTCAGTTTTTTAATTTTTTGGTTTATATTCATTTTTTTTTTATTTTTTAAATTTTTTCCCAATGTTTTTTGGGGGAAAAAAAAAATATTCCTGCCCCGCGGTTTATTGTTTTGGGTTTTATTCTTTTTTTTAAAAGGGGAAAAAAAACCCCCTTTTGATTTTTCTAATTTTAAATTTTTCCCCTTCTTTAAAAAAATTTTCCCTTTAAATCAAAAGAAGGAAGTTTTTTGTTTTTTGGAAAAATTTTATATTTTTTTAAAATACCAAAACCCCAAAAGGGGTTTTTTTATTTTTTAAAATTTAATTTAATCTTTTTTTTTAATTTTTCTTTTTTTTTTTTCCCTTGAACAAAATTTAAAATTATTTCCCTTTTCGTAAAGGGGCCCTTTTCAAAATTTTTGGTTTTTTGGGATCAAATTTTTCAAACTCAAAATTAAAATTTTCCCTAAATTTTTAATAAAGTTTGGAAAAAAAATTTAATTTTAAAACAGTTAATTTAAAAATTTTCCCCTTTTTAGCTAGCCGGGAAATTAACCAATCGAAAAATTTTTTTTAAAAACCTTTCCCTTAAATTTAAAATTATAAATTATTAAAAAAGAAAATGGTTTTTAAATTTTTTCCAAAAAAGTTTTTGTCCCTTTTTTAATTTTTGGGGAAGGGTTATTTAAACGTTTTGTATTAAAAACAGAAAATTATGTTTTTTTTTGAAACTTTAATAAATTTTGGGGTTAATTCAAATGGGTTAAAAATTTTTGGGGTAAATTTAAATTAAATTTAAAAAATTAAAAAAAAGAATAATTTTTTTGGAACAATTTTTAAAAAAAATGGATTAAAAAAGGGGGAAAACATTTTTTAGTTTCCGATTTTTGGGCTTTGTTTTTATTTTTTTTAATTTTAGGGAGGTTAAAAAGGGAGGGGTTAAAAAAAGGAAAATTTCCCCTTTAAAAAATGGGGAAAAAAAAAAAAACCAGAATTTTAAAATCCGTTATTTTTCCCCTTTTTTGGGGTGCAATTTAAATTATTGGGGGGTTTTTTTAAAATTTTTGAAAAGCCCAAATGGCCTTGGGAACCCCCCCGTGGAAAAACCCCGGGGTGAAAAAATTTTTTTTATTTTGGAAAATTAATTTAAAAAAATTTTTTTATTTTGTGTTGGGGGCCCGGGGTTAAATTGGGGGGGTTAAGGTTTAAAATTTTCGAAACTTATTTAAAAACATTTTAAAAAAATTTGATTTTAAAAAGGGGGGGAGGGTTTTTTTGGTTATTTTGAAATTTTTTGTGGGTTTGTTTTTTTTAAAAATAAAAAGGAAAAGTGGGGGTTTGTTTGTTTTGTTTTGGTTTAAAAAGTTTTTAGGGGAAAACCCCTTTTTCAAAAAGGGGGGAAGAAAACAAGGGGGGGGAAAAAAAAAAGGGGTTTGGGCTCGGGTTTGTGCAATTTAAAATGGTTTTTGGGAAAAAAAAAAAAGGGGAAAAAGGGTTTTAAATTCAGTTTTTAACAGCAGGGGTTTTGGGGGTTTTTCAAAGGGTTTTTTTCAATTAAAAAGGGGGGTCTCAAAAAAACCAAAAATTTACAAATTTTCGGAATTTTTTTTAGGGTTCGGGGCGGGGAAAGGGGGGATTTAAAATTTATGGGATTTTAATAATTTCAAGGAAAGGGGGAGGGAAAGGGAAGGTTTGTTTAAAAATTTTAAATTGGGTTAGGGGAAAAAATTGGAAGGCCCACCCGAAAAAATTTAAAAAAGTTTTGTTTGGGGGGGGGGCCTTTGGTTCCAAGGGAAAAACTTAATTTTCCCCCCCTTAATAAACAAAAGGGAAATTTGGGCAAAACGGGAGGGGAAACCCTTTTTATGCTTAGTGCTGCATTTGACACCATTGATCATAATATCCTATTGGATAGATTGGAACATGTTATTGGGATTAAAAGGAACAGCACTAGGCTGGTTTAAATCATATCTATCAGATAGATACCAGTTTGTTCATGTTAATGATGATCCCTCCATATATACCAGAGTAAGTCATTAAAGACATAAAGGCCTGGATGACCTGTAACTTTCTTCTTCTGAATTCAGACAAAACTGAGGTTATTTTGTTTGGTCCCAAACACCTCAGAAACAGTTTATCTAATCATATAGTTACTCTGGATGGCATTAATTTAGCCTCCAGTACGACTGTGAGGAACCTTGGAGTTATTTTTGATCAGGATCTGTCCTTTAACTCACATATAAAACAAGTCTCTAGGACGCCTTCTTTCACCTACGCAATATCAGTAAGATTAGGAACATTCTGTGCATGAGTGATGCTGAAAAATTAGTCCATGCTTTTGTTACTTCTAGGCTGGACTACTGTAATTCCCTATTATCAGGATGTCCAGTTAACTCTCTAAAAAGCATCCAGCTGATCCAAAATGCTGCAGCGAGAGTACTGACTGGAATTAGCAAGAGAGATCACATTACTCCTGTACTAACTTCTCTTCATTGGCTTCCTGTAAAATCCAGAATTGATTTTAAAATCCTTCTCCTTACATATAAGGCCCTCAATGGCCAGGCTCCTTCATATCTCAAAGAGCTGATAGTACCATATCATCCTAACAGATTGCTTCGTTCCCAGAATGCAGGTTTGCTTATGGTTCCCAAAATCTCTAAAAGTAGAATGGGAGGCCGAGCCTTTGGCTATCAGGCCCCTCTCCTATGGAACCAACTGCCAGTTTGGGTTAGGAAGCAGACACCCTCTCTAATTTTAAAAGCGAAGCTTAAAACCTTCTTGTTTGATAAAGCTTATAATTAGTTGTAGTTACAGTCCTAGTTATTTATTAAACTTATAGTTAGTCACAATTATCTCTATAGACACTGTTACAGTTAAGGATATAGCCCTTAGTAGGGCTGGCTCAGGCAACTGAATCATCCCTAGTTATGCTGCTATAGGCCTAGGCTGCTGGGGACATCCATGATTTACTGTGCACTTCTTCTTCTTTCTCTTTCTCTCCTCAGACCCACTCTCAAATCTATTAGCCTTTATTACATGTCATTAACTCTGTGTCCTCTCTGTCCCGTAGTCCTGTGTTTGTTTCTCTCTGGTCTCTCTTTCTCTGTACCTTTCTGCAGGTACCTCTGGCTCCGGAGCTGCATGTCCTATGGTCCTGGCTCCACCCACCTGCTGCTGTTTATTGTTTACAATGATCTATTTCTAACATGTTTAATGTTCCGTTCTGCTACAGATAAATATTTGATTAATATTCTTTGCAAACTGTAATGTAAATAATTACCAGTCATGACAGCTTTTTGCCTCCGTGCTCTGTTTCATAATTCTAATCTGCTGAGCACACATTATCCAATAACTGTTCACTAACTGTAATGTAAATACTGACCCACATTGTCTGTATTATGCTGCATGTCTTTCTCCCCTCTCCTCCATTCCTAGCTGTCCTATCTTCCTCCTTTTCCTCCTTTCACCCAGCCCGGCCATCGGCAGGAGGGTCCCCATCTGAGCCAGGTTCTGCTCAAGGTTTCTTCCTGTTAAAGGGAGTTTTCCTTGCCACTGTCGCCTTAAGTGCTTGCTCTGGGGTCAGGCTCTGGGTCTCTGTAAAGCGCTTTGAGACAATTTTGATTGTGGAAGGCGCTATATAAATAAATTGAATTGAATTGAATTGAATTGCAGACACCTCGTGTTTTATTCATCTAATGATAGTGATTCGGTCGATGTGGTCCTGGTCTTGTTGAATGTTCCTTGCTTACAACTGATATATTTGTACCTTTGTGAGTTAATATAGAAAAAATTCTGAATCAGCCGTTTGTGTTTTCCAGAGGAAGAGGACATTTCTCCTGAACACATTTGTTTGAGGGCTGAGAGATTTCTTGACCTGCAGCTGAGTATCATCCTGCCCTCATGTTTATATAATGTTGAGTGTCACAGTACAGTATGTCACGACTGAGCAAAGACCAAGCCAAAAGCAAGACTCCAGGAGCAGAATCAAAAATAAAGTCTTTATTAAACAAAGTAGCAGCTAATAATCACCCAAACAGAGAAAACACAAGAAATAAAATACCAAAGAAGAACATACAAAAACCACTCAAACGAGGTAACACAAAATCACTCTTCGAGGAAAAACAACAAACTCAAACAAAGACAGGGCAGCAAGGCGAAGATCAAATAAAAATTGAATCGAAGGCAACTGGACATATGTTTGTCTGGGAAGGCGTTTAGCCTCTTATCCAAGGGGCTTCATCAGTTAAGTATGCATCGGTCTATCTAGTCCGCACTAGTCTGACACTGGTTTCACCTGACCCATTGTTGTGGTCCCCAGTGAGCGACGATCGTCAGGCTCATATGACCCTAGTTTGTGTCTCATGTGAGCGACAGTCGTTAGGGTCCAGGTAGTCCCCTGGTGGATGGCGGCTCGTTGAGAGCGTGTTGTTGTTTTGGCAAAAGTCCCAACTTTCGGATAGCCACAAAATTTTCCAGAACTCCTTTATATGCTTAGCCATTCTTCCGCTTGGGCCCAGTGGAGGTTGGTATGTTGTCAGCCCTGTATTTGCAAAGGTTCTGATAACTCCAACAGATTGTGCTCCAGTGGATGATGTGAATCAAGTAAGTGTGCAATCATCTGTATTGTTGGCTTCCTGTATAACTTAATGTAGAGGCTCCTGTCCTCAACCAAGGTGAACATCACAGTCCAGGAATGGTAGGTGGTTGTCTTTGACATCTTCTCTTGAGAACTACTCAGCTGTAGAAAACACCCGCTCTGCACCGGCACAGATGAGGCTGGTGGAGTGCCAGAAATGTATGAGAAAGCTATGGAAGAAGTTCCAGGATAGATTATCTTGTGGATTTGTCCCAGTCTCGCATAGGATCCTGGGACCTGGCAATATGCCCTCTGCCAGGTATCTCTGCACATCCCTGGATGGCATCAACTGTCACACTTTTGGTCTGCTTGCCCCACGCCGATGTCAAGATGTTTGCCAGAAGGTTATCTAAAAAACAACAGAGGTGTCATTTTAGTACACTTGATTTTCAAACAACAACAAACAAATAATGCTGAATAACATTCCTGAAGTAGTTGCAGACAGCTGTTGTAAAGACGGTCCCGGCTGGGAGGCTTATTTGTGCGTCCGATTACGAATCTGCATTCTTACATGATCTACTAATGGACTCATTGCTGCATGGAGG
Source organism: Toxotes chatareus (assembly GCA_016801885.1). NCBI lineage: Eukaryota > Metazoa > Chordata > Actinopteri > Toxotidae > Toxotes > Toxotes chatareus. Next base: position 49,692 of record JAFBJY010000267.1, read on the forward strand.
AACTTTGAGGAACGGTGATTTAAATCTGGGGCCTTGAAATGTTGCTAGGGTCAACATAATGACTCAGATTGGAAGCTTAATGTCTTAATGACTTCGGCGCTTCAGGTATTCATGTGGGTGTATGGCTGCCTGTGTGTGCAAGGTTAGAGCATTACGGCTCAGGTGCAGGAAGCATTTTTCATCATTGGGATGACCAGCACAGCCCTGGCTTTCGCTTCTCTTCCGGACAACTCCCACTTGTGGCTTGATGGAAAGGAGCCAAGCACAAGTGTTTCTCTTATGATGGTATACTCATCGGCTGTAATTGGAGTCAAATCTCTGTTTTAGAGGAGGCCAGGGGAATACCCACACTGGTTCCCTCTCATCATGTAGCCTTGACAGCATTTCATGTGTGTTGTTCAAGCGTGTTGGCACCCTAATTGATAAAGTTTCAGGGTTGGTCGTCCCATCTGTTGCTGCACTTGAACAAGCTTCTCCTTAGCTGTAGTGCTAGCAGTCTGACGTATATGACCAAGTAATGCCTAACTTTGTGTCTGATGGATGTAAGTGTGAGGAGACTGATCACATGCAGTTTCTAACTAATAAATTGAGACTATGGCACGACCTGCAAGATTGAGTGCTGTATTTGGAGCTGTCTGGGTACAATCACATTTGGTGCTGCATTGGTCACAAGACACTTTACTTTTTGGTTGTAACTCAGTCCTCCATCTATTACCCCTTTTGACTTAGGCCAAATTGTTCCAACAGTGTCACTGTAAACCCGGATAAGTTGATTGTACTTAAACCATTTGCGTCAAGTGATTGCCTCAAAGGGTTTAAGTTACTGACAGTTGAGAAAATTAATTTGTTTAAGTACAGTCAACTTAAATGTGCAATAGTCAGAATTTACATTTTCAAGTTATATACACTTAAATGATTTAATTAATCAGCAATCAAAATGAATTGTGGGTTCTACTTAAAAGTATTTATAGTCAAAACTTACTATTTTAAGTTAAATACACTTAAAATTCTAGTTTTATTATTATGTTTGAGATAAGAAAATAAATTCCAATTAAATTATTATTTTGTCAATGACCACACAATACAGTGCATTTTATTTATTTTATTACAACAAAGCAACAAATATGCATTAACAATGATGCATATAATGTATTTCCTTCCAAATACATCAGTTTTTGACTGTTTGTGAACAATTTTCAAGTTTGAAAAAGCTTGCATGCTATGTGTGCCACATAACGAGGCAGGCATCAAGAACTGTACGGTAACGACCTGAGTTGGGAGAAAAAAAAACACTCTAACTTGCTAAAGTGTCCTCTGTAGAATTATTTCGATAAAAAACAACAGTAGAGACATGCAGTAGTCTGTAGTATCACATACAAAATGAGCAACTGCAGGAATACACTGAGCGCAATGTATTTGTGCAACAATCTAGACACGAACATGGATTGTGCCATGAGCATAAATGTGTATTACGCTGCAAGTCTGAAAAAAAAAACTACACTGACCATGCAGATACTAGCAGGCATTAAGAACAACTAGGCAGTGAAGACTAGAGTTGGTGAGAAAAAAAAGTGGCCGTGCAACTTTCTAAAATATGGAATAATTTCAGTAAAACAAACTATATTAGACACATCTAGTGCAAGAACAACCACATACAAAACAATGTGTACAGTATGTGTAACAATCCAGATACAGATGTAAAGAATCCTTCCATGAGCATAAAGTCTTACAGTCTTACACTGCAAGATCATTCTTCAGCTTTTGAAGTTTTGGTGGTAGCTCACTTCTGCCTAAGTTCAGCATTACCTGCTGAATGAAGGTAAAAGTGTTTTTCAAGCACTTTGGGTATTGTAGGTGGAGTGCGTATGTCAAGCCAAATAAGAGACACATTGCTTGAGGTAGGTTGGTGAGGTCTTCCATCACAAGGCTGCCCTCTAGGATGATCCCCACTCTTGAGGGGTTTAGTTGTGGCAGTGCTGGGTTTTCTGGGATTGCAGCACTGGTGTTCTCATAGCAGAGGATTCCAATTGGAATGTCCACGGAGTCTCCCTCATTAAGAGCCTTTAGTGATAGAAACAAAAACAAGAGAGAATATTCAGGTTAACAGCAATCAGTTGTATGGTCTTCAAAAATATTATGATGTTTATTTATTGTTATTTTGATAATCACAGTGGTTTTATTTTAGATAATGTATCAACAAGCTGTTTAGGTGTGCTGCTGACCGGGGTGAAACACACAGTGTTTTGACCAGTTTTAGTGGCCTATAGCATTATCATAACCCATCATCTCAAATACACTAAATATAGGAGAATGAAGAAAAAACTGATTCTGACTCGGTGAGATTCAAAAAAACTCACCGAGCTGCTCTTGAAGAACATAGATGGATTATCCCCAAGAATGACCGGAAGTCCTCTCAGGACAAGGCATCTAATGGCTGTTGGCTCAGTGCTGTTGTGAGGCAGCTCAACTGCCTCTGGGGTTTTTGGTTGTTTTTCTCCTTTTGTTTTCCTCTCTGTGTGCTTGTGTGTTTTGGTGTGGGTGTGTTTTTGTTGGTAGATTCCTGGGCGGCTCCTCCCGACTCCTGCCTCCGGCTCTGGCTGATTGCGCACACCTGGGCGCAATCAGTCTTCCCTAAAAGTATAAGAGGCTCGGCGTTCCTGTCCTTCCTCGCCAGTTCGTTCCGTCATCTGTCGCGGTGACTAGACTCTGAACTTGCCTCCTTGAGAAACGTTTTTTTGTGAATATACTAACCTTTTTGTTCCTTGTACTCCGGATCCCCACTAACCAGTGTGCTCTCTCCTCTCGCAGTTTTCCTCCGGTTTCTTCCCCCACGTCATCATTCATCGCCGCTCCAGCCGACTCTCCCCCGCCGCCCAGGAATCTTTTCTCCGTCCCGTTTCGTCTCATCGACTGATCTTTTGTTCGCTAAAGCGCTAAAAATAAACTGGTTAAATCCTTTACCTTCCTGCCTGTCTGCTTTTGGGTCCACGGCTCGATTAATAGACTATCCTAACAAGTGCTCTGCAAAGAGGTACAACACACACTTAAAAGATATATTTCCATTTCCATATATTGTTCTCCATTTATCAGTTTATTTGCTCATATACCACAAGGGAAGGTGGGAAGATTAGTTTTTGTAATATGAATGAATTTACCATCAATATCATTACAAAAAAAATGACCCAAACAAATATCAACCCACCGTTGTCTGTTGTAACAGGTCAGCCAACTGCTTGCCTATCCGACCTGTCTTCCTCTTGAAGATTTCCATTAAGCTTGCACACAATCCATCGAGAACACCAAAAAACTCTTCTTTAAGATTTCTCCCAACAACTCTGTTAAACTCCAAGTATAGGCTATCTGAAAAATATGAAGTAACCTCAACTTTGATATTCAGGCAGTTACTTAATAGATTAATAAACCTCTCTGAACATGTTGTCTCAAATATGTGTGTAACACAAATAAGACAAGAAATTTAAAGGACATTTTCACAAACCTGGCTTTCATTCTCTTGCACTTTGTATGCTGACAGTGGAAAGACATCATTTAAATCAGACAGCTTAACCACACACATAGAGGGGCCATCAGTGTAGCATAGCTGATAGGACCGAAAGTGCTCATGGTACCATGCTGTCATCTTTTGCAGACAAACAAAATGTCTGGGTTAGCTGCAACAATCTGTGTAATCTGACCAAATTCAGGGAGACCTGAACAGGAACCGATACAGAGCATCATATCTATGTTATACTTGATTCCGTTGATGCAGACAGATGATGCAACAAGCACTGACCCAGGAGTGGTTATGTTCTGAGGGAGTACTCTCTGAACATCACTGGGAAAAGATGTGACCAAGACCATTGCAACCTTTGCCATTTCAACTGCTGGCCTGAAAAATGAGCTACAGTCCAAATAGTAGCTGAGGGCTTTCTGGTGTTTAGTAGCAAGTGTCAGGCCACATTTTTTTAAAATTCTGGGACTCTCTGACAACTTTTTTGAAAACTTGTGCTTACCTCAAAGCGCATAGTCCAAACATCAGTCAAAGGACCAAATTTCTTTACCAGGTAAGGATAATGTTCCACATAGTGATGTTTTGGTCGCAACATGAAATTTGGAAAGGTTGACTGCAGCAGCTCTCTGTGCTCTGCTAACTTGCATTCCAGAAAATGCAGAGTGTCATCAGTATGCTTAGGTGCCACAACAAGCTCCACAATATCTTTAAGGAGCATGAGAATTTCCCAAGAGTTGTTTCCCTCAGGGACACAGTGACCAATAAAAAGTGGAAGAAGCCTGATGATGGACCAGTTCTCATGACCATTTCCACCAACGGTCCCTTTGGTTGAAAATCCTCTGCCAATTGTCTGAGGCTGATCAGTCTGGTCTGTAAACGTGTAATTAAAGGATCTGATGGCCTCATTTAGCATATCTAAAGTAAAATACTTCTTGGCAATCAGGTCTGTCAGACACAATGATAACTCAACTGGGACAATTCCTTCCAAGACATCATGCAAAATGTCCGGAGGTAACCCTTGACCACATGGAAGTGTTTCAGACTTTTAGTAAGAGGACACTGTCCTTTCACCCCAGAGTTTTGACTTACGCTAGAGTCTTTCATCACCTCTTGCATGTGTCTGTCATGGAGAGTTTTATCTCGGAGTTGGAACAAACTAGAACTTACCTCTTGTTGCTGAATGTCACCTCTGGATGCCGTGCAGACTCTGCAAAACTTGTTTACTCTGAAGCTCATAGAAACCTGCAAGTGAATGGGCAGCAAGGTTGTCAGCTGCTACAAACAAAACTGTTCCCTTCACACTTGTGCCTAGCTGCTCTACATAAACACCATGCTGTTCTAATGATACAAGATCATGGATAAGAGGTTGCAGAACTTTCTCATAACCACACTGTTTGATTGTGGAGGAGTTGCAGAGTAGAGCAAGCTGAATAGAATTTAGTGTTGATCTGTATTTGGCAGGTACATTAGCAATAACTCCAATACACTGCACACATTTTGTGTTTCAGCTTTGATGTCCCCAAAGGATTAGCTACTTCAAAGTCATCAAGATATAGTATCAGTGCAACTGTGAACTCATCAGCTGAAAGAAAACAATTTTCTTTGAAGTGCTCTCCATCAGCATATGAACTATATTCATGTGGAACATGCACCTTTTCTGACATTGCTTTATCTAAAATGTCGGTTTTGTTTAAAAGTTTCTGTAGCATGTGTTGTATGGGGACATATACAACTGTTTTTGTGCCTTTTCAACAACATATTCTATAGACATCACCAGGGAAACGTATTCCTCACATAGGCTGCCCTCCTTTTTACAGTTCCTAGAGATCCATGTTTGCCACACAGTGATGTCATCACATTGCTTTCTGAAACAGCGCAGATAACTTCTTTTACCACAGATTCATCCACATTTGGATAATGTTTCTTAAGTACAGCCTTGATGTTACTGTACAGTAATGGTTGTGACAGGTCATGTATTTGACAAAGGTTTTGTGTCACTTCCTATACAGCACTTTCTGGGATATGCAGAATAGTTTGCATTTTCAATAACAGAGATGCTAGATTATGTTCAAGCTGTTTTACTAACCCACAAAGATCATCACTGGTTTTCATCCATGACCTCGAGGTCTTCTGTGTCAGAAGTTGCCAGTTGATCTAGCTCACCTTGACTGACTGCTTCATCACAAGCATCATTAGTGATACTGACAATTTTTCAGACTTGAAATCCTTCCAAGTATGCTCTCTATGTGTTTTGCTTTTGTGTGCATTGAAAGTGGAGTATACACTGCTCTGAAATGTACAGTCTTTATAAGGACAATCAACTTTGTGATTTACTTTTAAGTGGAGTACTCCGCAGATGAGAAAAGTATTCACTTTCAGTGCAGGGGTTCAAGAAATTTGCATGACAAACAGCGAAACTTAATTTGAGAGACTACAGATTGTGATTGATCCACACTTTTGTGTGAAAACAGGATAAATGGCTATGGAGTGCATTGAGGACTTGAATGTGCACATACATTCCTGATGCAAGCAAGGAAATGGCTCAGTTCTTGCATAAGTCCCATGTTTTAGCCTGTAGTGTTTAAAAAGCTGTGCTCTTTTCACAGATGGTAGGGCAGTACTTGCATTTCCAAGGCATTTTAATGACTTTAAACAAAAATAGTAGGGCTAATGAAGGGCTAATGTTAAAAGTGGGCACTTTTTTCAAACCTACATGAATATCTATTTAACACTGCTGTTCCAAAACTGCCTGTTGCGAACACACAAATAGAGAGCTACACACGATGCTTGTCCAATGCTCAAAACGTACCTGAGTCAATGTCAAATTCACACACATTCAAATGTAGGCCCTTCATGTTTCAAACTACAGAACTTCCAGTTTTTAACTTGAACAGAGAAAACAACTCACCTCATTCAGCCAGAAAATGGTATCTTCTTTACGGCAAATGTTCATTAAACTTGCAAAAACAGATAAATGCAGGTACCTCCTTGAACTGTCACCTTATCGTGGTGGAGGGGTTTGAGTACCTGAATGATCCTAGGAGCTATGTTGTCGGGGCAAATTGCCCTGGTAGGGTCTCCCAAGGCAAACAGGTCCTGGGGGACGGGTCAGACCAAGAGCGGTTCACAAACCTCCTATGAATATATTTAAAACAAGGCCAGCTACGTCGCCCGGTATGGCGCAGCCGGGGCCTCACCCTGGAGCCAGGCCTGGGGGTGAGGCACGCACGCGAGCGTCTGGTGGCCGGACCTCTCCCTACGGGGCCCGGCCGGGCAATGCCCGAAGGAACGACGTGGGGCCGTCCTCCCGTGGACCCACCACCTGCGGGAGGAAATGTGGGGGGCGGGTGCAGTGTGAATTGGGCGGTGGTCGAAGGCAGGGGCCTCGGCGACCCGATCTCAGGGCACAGAAACTGGCTCTCGGGACATGGAATGTCACCTCAAAGGGGGGAAGCAGCCTGAGCTGGTGCGGGAGGTTGAGAGATACCGACTAGAAATAGTCAGGCTCACCTCCACGCACAGTTTGGGCTCTGGAACCCAACTCCTTGAGAGAGGCTGGACTCTCTTCTATTCTGGAGTTGCCCGCGGTGAGAGGCGGCGGACTGGTGTGGGCTTGCTTATAGCTCCCCAGCTCAGCTGCCATGTGTTGGAGTTTTCCCCGGTGAATGAGAAGGTCGCCTCCCTGAGCCTTCGGGTTGGGGAGAGGTCTCTTACTGTTGTCTCGGCCTATGGGCCGACCATGTTCTCTGCATCTATTGTTGATGCGGCCGTCGGAGCTGTGGTCATAAGGTCTCCGGTGCCTGTCGTGGCGGTAATCCCAACCCGTGGTGGACATCGGAAGTAAGTGATGCTGTCAAGCTGAAGAAGGAGTCCCTATCGGGCCTGGTTGGCTAGTGGGGCTCCCGAGGCAGCTGACAGGTACCGACAGGCCAAGAGGGCTGCAGTTCCGGGCGGTTGTAGAGGCAAAACTCGGATCTGGGAGAGGTTCGGTGAGGCCATGGAGGAGGACTATCGGTCGGCCTCAAGAGAGATTCTGGCAAACCGTCCAGCGCCCAGGAGAGGGAAGCAGTACTCTACCAACACTATTTACAGTGGAGGTGGAGAGCTGTTGACCTTG